>QNTS01002916.1:134004-146504 GCA_003317085.1 Hucho hucho
GAAAAAAAATCCAGAAAATCACATTGTAGGATTTTTAATGAATTTATTTGCAAATTATGGTGGAAAATAAGTATTTGGTCACATACAAACAAGCAAGATTTCTGGCTCTCACAGACCTGTAACTTCTTCTTTAAGAGGCTCCTCTGTCCTCCACTCGTTACCTGTATTAATGGCACCTGTTTGAACTTGTTATCAGTATAAAAGACACCTGTCCACAACCTCAAACAGTCACACTCCAAACTCCACTATGGCCAAGACCAAAGAGCTGTCAAAGGACACCAGAAACAAAATTGTAGACCTGCACCAGGTTGGGAAGACTGAATCTGCAATAGGTAAGCAGCTTGGTTTGAAGAAATCAACTGTGGGAGCAATTATTAGGAAATGGAAGACATACAAGACCACTGATAATCTTCCTCGATCTGGGGCTCCACGCAAGATCTCACCCCGTGGGGTCAAAATGATCACAAGAACGGTGAGCAAAAATCCCAGAACCACACGGGGGGACCTAGTGAATGACCTGCAGAGAGCTGGGACCAAAGTAACAAAGCCTACCATCAGTAACACACTACGCCGCCAGGGACTCAAATCCTGCAGTGACAGACGTGTCCCCCTGCTTAAGCCAGTACATGTTCAGGCCCGTCTGAAGTTTGCTAGAGAGCATTTGGATGATCCAGATGAGGATTGGGAGAATGTCATATGGTCAGATGAAACCAAAATATAACTTTTTGGTAAAAACTCAACTCGTCGTGTTTGGAGGACAAAGAACACCATACCTACTGTGAAGCATGGGGGTGGAAACATCATGCTTTGGGGCTGTTTTTCTGCAAAGGGACCAGGACGACTGATCTGTGTAAAGGAAAGAATGAATGGGGCCATGTATCGTGAGATTTTGAGTGAAAACCTCCTTCCATCAGCAAGTGCATTGAAGATGAAACGTGGCTGGGTCTTTCAGCATGACAATAATCCCAAACACAACGCCCGGGCAACGAAGGAGTGGCTTCGTAAGAAGCATTTCAAGGTCCTGGAGTGGCCTAGCCAGTCTCCAGATCTCAACCCCATAGAAAATCTTTAGAGGGAGTTGAAAGTCCGTGTTGCCCAGCGACAGCCCCAACACATCACTGCTCTAGAGGAGATCTGCATGGAGGAATGGGCCAAAATACCAGCAACAGTGTGTGAAAACCTTGTGAAGACTTACAGAAAACGTTTGACCTCTGTCATTGCCAACAAAGGGTATATAAGAAAGTATTGAGATAAACTTTTGTTATTGACCAAATACTTATTTTCCACCATAATTTGCAAATAAATTCATAAAAAATCCTACAATGTGATTTTCTTGATTTTTTTTTTCCTCATTTTGTCTGTCATAGTTGAAGTGTACCTATGATGAAAATTACAGGCCTCTCTCATCTTTTTAAGTGAGAGAACTTGCACAATTGGTGGCTGACTAAATACTTTTTTTCCCCACTGTACAGTTACATTGTTGTAGAATAGGCCACTACTGTATCCACACTATATTAAGATACCATCTTGGTAATTATTTTCATTGTCTCTAATAAGGAAACTGGGGCAGACACTTGTAAAAATATTTGCGTGCAAGTCTCTCACTCTGAACGGTCACTGCATTCCGGATTCCTTGGGCCGTCCTTACCCTAAACTAACACTAAACTTAACCAAGTTGATAGGTGTGGACATCCCAAGGATTCCGAATAGCAACTATGAACTCCTCTGAAAGCCGTGGAAACAACTCTTATTGGTTGTTTGATGTGGAACTGGTAACAACACAGTCTATGATTGGCTAACAACATTTAGATCTGTATACAGCGAGATAAGATAACATACTGTAATGACCTGACTAGATCATAAAGGAACAATTGTCTAGACAGAGGTTTTAGTTTTACGAATTTACGGTTTATTAACCCAACTTCACACAGGCTACTGTTTGGCCGTAGCCCACGCCAACTAAATGAAAGATACCCCACAAACCAACCGTGACCTTCTCTCGTGAAGGCCAGACGTAAGACAGAGAACAATGGCTAACCTGGTCTTAACTTCCAATGCTCCATCCCCCTGCCCAACCCCCCTCCACGCCACTCCGCTAACCACCAGGATGCCCGGCATCAGAACATTCCAGGCATTCCCGTGATTGGCAGATAGCAGGTTGATTTGCATGTCGGACCCCGCAAACACTGGGTACTGGTAAGTACAACACAACCAACTAATAGCCTAACACATAACACAACCCTGTCTGTGCGGGTCGCTACACAGCCCCCCCCCCGCCACAAGGTCCCTCGTCCCAAGGGAACAAACAAAGTCTCTGAAGCGACCCGGAGGTCTCCTTTGCCTGCGTGGCCGTGATGGTCGCAGAGTGTCCCGATGTGTAACAGGGGGCTCCATCCGTGGCAGGGGGCTGCCCCTCTGGGACCCAGGGGATGAAGGCAGGGATATGGGGGACAATGAAGCGGGAACAGGGAATGCAGTCCGTGGCTCAGGGGAACCACGTGGTGACACAGGGAGAGAGACAGGGGGATTGGGCTGTCTGGTGCCTTGTCTGCGGCACCTAGGGGTGGGTGCCTGGAGAATGTCATTGCCAGAGGGGCATTGTGGGGGTCCCTGGGGTTTGGGGAGAAGAGGCCCCTCTGTATGGGGCAAACCTGTCCCGGTGCAGTGCCACCTTTCTCCCCCTGGGAGGAAGCTGCACCCGGTAAACAACCTCCCCTACCCTCTCCAGGACGCTGCAGGGTTCCACCCAGTGACTGTCCAACTTGGGGCATCTGCCTTTTTTTATTGGGGGGCTGTAGACCCAGACCAGCTCCCCAGCCACAAAGTGCCTTTCCCGGGTGTGCACGTCATAGTTCCTCTTCTGCCTCACACCTACATTCACCAGCTGCTCTCTGGCGAAGGTGTGGGCTGTCTCCAGGCGGTCCTGGAGTCTCCTGGCATACTCCGGGCTATCCATGGGCCGGCCAAACGCCATCTCCGCAGGGGTGCGGATCTCTCTCCCCAGCATGAGGAGGGCAGGAGGTGGAGTCTAGGACAGCGGAGTGGCATGCCATGAGGACTATAGGCAGTCACACTGGTATTTTGGCAGAGACGATGGCCAGCTGCTGTCCAAGCGTTTTGTTGAAGCGCTCCACAAGGCCATCACTTTGAGGATGGAGAGGAGTAGTGCGGGTCTTATGCATACCCAGCCTCTCACACATGGTGGCGAACACACGGGACTCAAAGTTTCTGCCTTGGTCGCTGTGGATGGACTCCGCAGCTCCAAACCTGCTGAACATCCCGCTGTCAGGGCATCGACGATGGTCTCTGCCTCCTGGTCAGGCAGAGCATAGGCCTCGGGCCATTTTGTGAAATAGTCCATGGCCGTGAGCACCCAGCGGTTTCCACTGTCTGTGGTGGGGAACGGCCCAACTACATCCACTCCCACCCTCTCCATGGGAGCCCCCACTGGGAACTGTTGGAGCTGATCATGAGAGCGGCCTGGGGGGCCCTTTCTCGCTGTGCAGTTGTCACAGCGGCGGCAAAAGTCCTCCACATCCCTCTTGAGCCAGTGTCCAGTCCCCACCCCCCCATGAGTACTCTGGAGCACAGCCTCCCGCAGTGCTTTTGGAACCGCCACCTTCTCTCCCGTAGCTGACTCCTTCCATGCCCGCTGTAGCAGGCCATCAGCCAGCCGCAGTCTCTCTAACTTTGACCACAACCCTTTGGTTGCGAGTGAGAGCGCTGTCACCTCTTCCCACGGTGGCCTCACCTGCGCCTCTACCCACTGTAGCACTGGCTGTAGGTCTGTGTCCCGTCCCTGCTGCTGGCCCCATTCAGCCACGTTGACCGACTGCGGCAATAAGCAGCCAGGCCCGCTCGCCCGACACACTGTGGCCCAGTCCCCCTCCTCCACACACAGCTCTCTCTCACAGGCATCTCTCTGCTCACAGCGGTGGCAGCCGTCTGCAGTACAGGGCAGACGGGACGGCGTTGGAGTGGCATGCCCCTGCCCTGTGCACCACTGTGAAGTCATACGGCTGAAGCTACTCCAACCAGCGTGCCACCTGCCCCTCTGGCTCTCTGAAAGACATGAGCCACTGGAGAGCAGAGTGGTCAGTCCTTACTGTAAAGGGCAGGCCACCCAGGTAGTACTTGAAGTGTTTGACGGAAGACACAACAGCAAGGAGCTCCCGCTGGGTGACAGAGCAGCGGCGCTCATGTTTGTCAAATGTTCTGCTGAAGTACGTCACTACAGCGCCACCAGGGCTGACTGGAAGGAGCTGCCATGGGCCAAGATGTCATCCAGGTATGCCAGACACTGCTGTCGGTGGATGCCATCCAGCACCCTGTCCATCAAACTCTCAAAAGTAGCTGGAGCGTTGCACAGGCCGAAGCACAGGACTTTGAACTGCCAGTGTCCTCTGTTGGAGAACACAGTTTTGGAGCCACATCTTGATGGCTACTGTTTGGTCATAGCCCATGCCAACTAAATGAAAGATTTAGACCCCACAAACCAACCGTGACATTCTCTCGTGAAGGCCAGACGTAAGAGAGAGAACAATGGCTAACCTGGTCTTAACTTCCAATGCTCCATCCCCCTCCACGCCACTCCGCCAACCACCAGGATGCCCGGCATCAGAACATTCCAGGCATTCCCGTGATTGGCAGATTGATTGGCATGTCGGACCCCGAGAACACTGGGTACTGGTAAGTACAACACAACCAACTAATAGCCTAACATTTAACACACAGTTGTCTGTGCGAGTTGCTACAATACCATGCCATGAGGTGTTGAGGGAAAGAAAGATTATCTATAGATTGGGCATTTTTTTCTAGGCCATTAGCAATAACAGGAAATACACAAGCCGTAGGCTACACTATGTTCAAGGTGGCTACGTCAGAATGTCTGCTTGCACAGGACAATGGTACGTTTCTAACATTTATGGTTGAGATTTAATATAAACTATGCACATTATGACTTTCATTAAAACGTAACGCAGGAGTCACGCAAACGTTAGTAAAGCGTTGGTGTCATGTCAGGTGGTACGGTTGCCTAGGCTTATATATGTCCCTTATCACCCCCCATAGCATTCTGTTGTTATGTGAACGATGGGCTGAGCCTTGGATATAGCAGCCAGCCTTGTTCCAAACGCACATCACTCGTTCTCTTATGAAAGGTAACTCGTTTGCATCCCTGCAACCCTCTCTCTCCCCACCCGCAAAATTTCAGTTGCATCTTGCGCCGTAGACTACATTTTCCAGTCCATCACGCACGTAAACAACTAGCTTGCCTGCTGATTGGTGAAGTAATTTAATGAGCGAAATGTGAACAAAGGAACTTTATTTTGCTGTTCGGCACAGTGGAATGAAATGAAGAAAGTAGTGGTTCTGTTCAAAACAATTGGAAAATGATTTTAGTTCCAACTGCTGACAACTAGACCTTTTTTGGAACACTTTTTGTCTTACTAAGATTGACTATCAGGTAGGCTTGGTAAGTTATACCGTATACCGGTGGTATTTGGAAATAGCCACGCGATGGTATTTCAGTACTGTCAATACCGTTGAAACAATTTATTTTGAGGTTATTTTATACATTTGAATATCTGTAACTACTTTTTGAGTAAATACCTGCAGTCAACTTGTGCGATATGTCATGGGATAAAGATTGCGTTCATTTCACCCGTCACATAATTTTTCATTTAAAAGCTAAACAGTAGTCCCCAGTCACGTGGTGTTTGTTTACAAGCACACAACAAAGAGAGACCGGAGCTTTATGAGTCACTCACTGTTGTGCAGTACGTGCCTGGTGATCTAGTTACAGTGTGGAATTCACTACTAAATGTGAACAAATGCCAACTAGATATCTTACAATAATTAAGTTCACTATCTAAAATGTGCTAAATGCTCTGTGTGCTAAATGCTAATTTAGTAGCTAGTTTGCTATCTAGCGAAGTGGTTTGCGTCTTCCAAAATCAAGCTTCACTTGGTAACAGCAGAGAATTCCCTCCTGGATCAAGAGCCTTTCTGTCTATTTTATTTTTTTCATTAGGTGACCTGTGAGTAGAATTTGAGTTAGTTGTATAACTTTGAGATGGGATGTCTGTCCTGCAAATAGTTTAGGTCAAATGTTTGCACTGCGCTCGTTAGCATTTAGTTAGCATTCTCTATGGAATTTTACATGTACTTGTTAGCATTGCTAACCTTCGGATTGCAGTGGGGTTTGAAAATAGCGCCCCTTGTGTTCAGTGCTGGTATTACTCAATATCCCAGGATGGCACAATGTCGGTATGACACTCTGTATACCTCCCAAGCATACTGCCAGGGTCCAGGTCTGACAGAATCTGTGCAGAAGATATTGGTGCTGCTGTAGGCTCTCCTTGGTTGGGGACAAAAGCACTAGATCATCAGCAAATTATAGACATTTGACTTCAGATTCTAGTAGGGTGAGGCTGGGCGCTGCAGACTGTTCTAGTGCCCTTGCCAATTCGTTGATGTATACACTGAGTGTACAAAACATTTAGAACCCCTGCCTAATATTGAGTTGAAATTTGTTGGGCCATGGACTCTACAAGGTGTCGAAAGCGTTCCACAGGCCCATATTGACACCAATGCTTCTCACAGTTGTCAAGTTGGCTGGATGTCCTTTGGGTGGTGGACCATTCTTGATACACACGGGAAACTGTTGAGTATGTTGCAGCGCTTGACACAAACCAGTGCGCCTGGCACCTATTGCCATACCTCATTCAAAGGAACTTAAATATTTTGTCTTGCCCATCAACCCTCTGAATGGCACACATACACAATCCATGTCGGAATTGTCTAGAGGCTTAAAAGTCATGTTTTAACCTTTCTCCTGCCGTTCATCTATACTAATTGAAGTGGATTTAACTTGTGACATCAATAAGGGATCATAGCTTTCACCTAGGTTCACCTGGTCAGTCTGACCTGGAAATAGCAAAATGGTTTGTACACAGTGTATGTTGGAGGGTGGGGCTCAAGCTGCATCCCTGTCGCACCCCACAGCCCTGAGGAAAGAAATCTGTGTTTTTTGCCAATTTTAACCGCACACTTGTTTGTGTACATGGATTTTATGTTGCATGTTTATTTTACCCTAACACCGCTTTCTATCAATTTATATAGCAGACCTTCATGACAAATTGAGTCAAGCTTTTTTGAAGTCAACAAAGCATGATAATACTTTGCTTTTGTTTGTTTGTCAATTAGGATGTGTAGGGTGAATACCTGGTCTGTCGTATGGTAACTTCGTAAAAAGCCAATTAGATATTTGCTCAGGACGTTGTTTTCACAGAGGAAATGTAGGAGCTTGCTGTTAATGACAATGCACAGGATTATTTCTGACTGCAACATCAGATGACACACAAACCCACACACAGTCTTAACTGGGTTATCAGCCTCTGTCTGGGCATGTAACACTCTTATTTCTGCCTTAAAAGGGAAACTTTTCTCTGTTTTATCACTGTGGAATAATATTACTGCTCGAACACAGGAATGTCTAGTGGTATATTTAGTATCAGAGCACTATTTCTGCACACATATACACCAGAACCCTTCATCAAACGAGGTTACCGTACATTTCTCCAGTGTTCGCTTTCTTACACAAAATCTTTTACACAGAACATGACACATTTATACCTCAGACAGCGCTTCTCACTACTAGCACCCCCTCCCTCCTCAGCTCCACCCTTCCTCCTCACCTCTACCCCTCCCTTCTCCACCCCTTCAGCCTCTCCTCACCTGCACCCCTTCGCCCCTCACCTGCACCCCATCACCCTCCCTCCCTCCTCCTCACCTCCACCCTTTCCTTTCCTCTAACTCTATCCCAATGTCCCATCTCAGTACCCCCTTTTTCTCCCCCTTCTCTCCCTCCATCGGACACAAGTTTTATCATTGCTTTACAACGGGGACGTTTTTTAGGTTTTCGGAAGAATTGGAGGCATGTCTCATTGCTGTGCTTAAGACTATAATATAATGTTCAAATATCTGACAAAATTAACTATTTCCTCTCTTCCTCCCTCTTTCTCTCCCTTGCTCCCTCCAGTGTGAGTCTGATGAAAAGTAAGTTGGATCCAGAGGGCTTGGGGATCGTGCTGCTGGCTCCGTTCCTCCTGGAGTTCTTCCCTGATCAGGTAACTGAAGAGGAGCTGAGATACTTCAAAGCTGCAGCAATATCCATAAAACACACTGCGAAGACCGATAAACAAGACATATCTTTGGTGTATGCATGTACGTTCATGAGCGCTTCCGTTTTGTTAGTGGCTTGTGGCTGACGATGGATATGAATTTGTTGAATCAAATATTTTACAGCAATGCAATGGTGACCGAAATGTTTAAATGTATATTTACACAAACCCCTGCTCAGACAGGGTCTCAGTGGCAGGGAACCATGGCTGAAGAGTGGGAGAGTGAGAGGCAAAGAGAGAGAGAGGTGGGGAAAGGGAGGTGGGGACAGAGGGAGAGGAGCGGGAAGTGTGTTAAAGTGATCAGGGCTTCGGGGACTCACCAGAGGAATGGCCCTCGGCCACAAAGAAATTATACTGCCATTAGCCAACTGGACACACACACACACACACACACACACACACACACACAAAGACTGAGGTTATGGTTTCACATAAACACACTCACACAGTCTATTAGCATTCTGGAACATCCCAACAAAGTGTTTGGCTCTGTGTCGTTATTGACTGGATTCTAATATAGGCTGTTCTGTGGGATTGGGGTTAGGGTTTCACACGCGCGCACACACACGTACGTGGGTTTTGGGTTATGTGTTTCAGGCTAAAGTATGCTGAATTGTCTGTGGGTTAGAGAATGTTCTCTAGTCAAACTGTGGGTTTCGATATACACACATCTTCCAGAGCAGAGATATCGACACACACCCCAGAGATGACTCCATGATTGTTAACTGGTGTATATATTGTGTTTTCAGGATACTGGAATCCCAGACTCCTTCCCTGTCTACCACTACAATGGCCTGAAACAGTCCAACCACAATGAGAGGGTAAGATATATACACACACCTCTAAAACAGCCTTACACTGTCGCACCACTATGAGAATGTAAGGTGTGTGTGTGTGTGTGTGTTTGTTTCTCTTTGTCAGGTGGAGTATGTGCAGGGTACAGCCCTGGTCCTGGGCTTTGAGGACCCCATGGTGAGGACAGACGACACTCCAGTGAAGCGCTGCCTCCAGACCAAGTGGCCCTACATAGAACTGCTGTGGAATACTGAACGCTCCCCTTCACTTAACTAACTCACTGCTAGGGTGGTAGAGGACTTACTGATCTCTACAGGAAAGAAGGCCACAAAGACTGAGACACACAGTACATGTACACTGCTGCTCACACACACACAGGAATTTGCTTACTGTCCTGGGCAGGAGAAAAACACACACAGAACATATACGCCACTACACACACTTGACATACAGACACACTTGTTTACTGTTAATGCTGTTGTGTTTTACATGACTGTAAATGAAGTCACAGGATGTTTTTGGTTTGTTGTAAAAGGTGAATGACTTATTGTCACTATAGATGACTCTGTTTTATACTCTGGGATGTATTCACCTAATAAGAACTACATATAAAGGAGACAGCTGACCTCGTTGGATGTAAACCTGTAACTGACTGACTGGATCTATGCTTCTGTAACACCCAGCTGTCTGACTGTTATAGAGAGAAACAACCAAAGCTTTCCGCAAGACATTCACACTCACTCACTCACTCACTCCTATTCTAACTACAGCTGAGTTAGTTTGACCTCTTAATACCGAGGCAGGGTATCCCTGACCCAGATTAGGTTTACTGCATTATCTCCATTGAAATAGACCAGGAGCAGCCTAAATCTGGGGCTGGGAAACTGGCCTCAAGGGTTTTCACAGGAGATTAGAATAAAAGGGTAACGCACACACATACACACACCCTGGTGTTTACAGCATAAAAGGACCAATCACAGCAGAGATATGAAGAAATTCCTCCTGTTTAGTGGTTTGACCTGGGAGAAGAACCTTTGGCTGGTTTTACACGTGGAGTGACTTCTCTCTTCATACCAGCACAAGAAGTGATGGTATTCATGTATTTATTGCCCCCCCCAAACTAATAAACCATTTTGTCTTCACTTCTCTTGTGTGGGCTTGTTTGACGTTGCAGGCGACTGTCGACTGACTAATCTACACATCACCTTGCATCATAGTCTCGCCTAACCGTCTGTCTACTTGCATCATAAGTAACTACTCATTATTGTTTGTACATCAGTCAGTCACAATTTACCCACAATTTATCATGGATTTGAACAGAATGCTTTCGAACTTGGCCTGAATGTATCTATGTATGTTCTTGCATGTGTGTCAGTCTCAGTGTGGCATATGTGTGTTATTGGAAAGGGGATATCTCTGTGTGTTTGTTGGATGAGACTGGGAGAGAGGAGAAAACAACGGATGGTTGAACTATTGAGCGCACACACTAATACAAATTAGAATGCTTTTACCTGGTGAGGGACCATCATAACACAGGCATGATGAGCACTACTCTTGTTCTAGTCCTCTGTGTGTGTGTGTACATGCACGCGCATGTGTATCCTCACCAGGTGAAGTTTCTAAGGACTGATATCCTGTTGAATGTCTGAAGTCTCTTTTTTTCATTCTGTTCATCTTGGATTTACACGAAAGCAGTTGAGAAAGAACAGTCCACCTCTATCAACATTGTTCAAAAGGGCAATTTTAAGAGTGTTGTTCACGTGTGTGTGCGTGTGTGTGTACGCTGGGTTAAACTGTCCTTCACCTCAATGCCTGCACACAGCAAGAAGAAACATGCTCACGGTTAGCATATGTGCTCGGAGAATTTCAGGTACACCGGCACTGTACTTTCTATGTTTGTGTCTGTCTGTTGTTGGTCACCATGTGCATGTGTAAGACCATATGCTGGTCTGTAATGTAATGAGCCACTATGGCTCCATCTGTCTCTGGAGTTCAACACTGACATAAACTCAGCAAAAAAAGAAACGTCCCTTTTTCAGGACCCTTCCTTTAAAAAATAATTTGTAAAAATCCAATTATCTTCACAGATCTTCATTGTAAAGGGTTTAACACTGTTTCCCATGCTTGTTCAATGAACCATAAACAATTAATGAACATGCACCTGTGGAACGGTCGTTGAGACACTAACAGCTTACATACGGTAGGCAATTAAGGTCACAGTTATGAAAACTTAGGACACTAAAGAGGCCTTTCTACTGACTGAAAAACACCAAAAGAAAGATGCCCAGGGTCCCTGCTCATCTGCGTAAACATGCCTTAGGTATGCTGCAAGGAGGCATGAGGACTGCAGATGTGGCCAGGGCAATAATTTGCAATGTCCGTACTGTGAGACGCCTAAGACAGCGCTACAGGGAGACAGGACAGACAGCTGATCGTCCGCGCAGTGGCAGAACACGTATAACAACACCTGCACAGGATCGGTACATCCAAACATCACACCTGCGGGACAGGTACAGGATGGCAACAACAACTGCCCGAGTTACACCAGGAACGCACAATCCCTCCATCAGTGCTCAGACTGTCCACAATAGGCTGAGAGGCTGGAAGACATCCTCCTCCCTCATGTGGTACCCTTCCTGCAGGCTCATCCTGACATGACCCTCCAGCATGACAATGCCACCAGCCATACTGCTCGTTCTGTGCGTCATTTCCTGCAAGACAGGAATGTCAGTGTTCTGCCATGGCCAGGGAAGAGCACGGATCTCAATCCCATTGAGCACGTCTGGGACCTGTTAGATCGGAGGGTGAGGGCTAGGGCCATTCCCCTCAGAAATGTCCGAGAACTTGCAGGTGCCTTGGTGGAAGAGTGGGGTAACATCTCACAGCAAGAACTGTCAAATCTGGTGCAGTCCATGAGGAGGAGATGCACTGCAGTACTTAATGCAGCTGGTGGCCACACCAGATACTGACTGTTACTTTTGATTTTGACCCCCCCTTTGTTCAGGGACACATTATTCTATTTCTGTTAGTCACATGTCTGTGGAACTTGTTCAGTTTATGTCTCAGTTGTTGCATCTTATGTTCATACAAATATTTACACATGTTAAGTTTGCTGAAAATAAACGCAGTTGACCGTGAGAGGACGTTTATTTTTTGCTGAGTTTACATTAGCAGGGAGGGAGGGAAGGGGTAGATTGAGAAGGAGAGAGAGGTACGGACAGCAAGAGGAGTGCAGAGAGACGTAAAGAAAGAGATTGAGAACAGCAGAGGGAAAGAGAGGAAGGGGTAAAGGAGGAAGAGGGCATGCGAGGGGGAGGGGTTTAGGAGAGAAACTTGTCTGAATTCTCCATCTGGTAGGTCAAGGTTGCTCACTGTGACTCCCTCTCATCACCATGCAGCCTCAGATTCTATAACACACACTCAGACACACACAACACACATAACTCCACCTGGTTCATATCACTTGTCTGAAAATATGAAGAAGTGATTTACAGTAACATCCTAACTCTACACGCACACAGT
>QNTS01002918.1:53468-73191 GCA_003317085.1 Hucho hucho
CCCGATTCCTGATTAGTCTCAAAGTCATAAAACACATATTTCTCTGAATGTTCATCTTCAGCCAGGGGCTGAATATAGCACTCATGTTGCTCTTCTTGAACCACATCAGCGTCTCTGCTTTTCAAAGGCCCTTTACAGATCGGGCAGCATATGATACCGCATACATGAGGTTGGGGCTTGTCTATCTTAAGGTTGTAATTGCAATGGCATTTTGGACATTTCTTGTTAATGTCACAACTGCTTACAGATTTACCAGCCTTGGGGCGCCATGTTTCAATTTTGTGTTTTTCATAGCAGTAGGCCGAGCGACATGTACGGTGACAATCCGCACATGGCGTTAAGTTTAAGGGCTTCTGTGGACAATTCTCATCTAAACATATGGAACAGTTATAACGGCACGAGTGCCCCCCCTGGCGGGTGTAGCCTGTATGACAGGCTGGACACATGCTGCTCCTAAGAAAGCTCTGACGTTGGTAATACCATAATAATGGTTGTTTTGCACATAAAAGTACAGAATCTGAGGATGAGGTTGCGGGTTGTTCTGGAATTTCATGAGAGCTGAATTAGCTCTACTATGGTACAAAACCACAATCTTGATGTTCAACAAATTTTCAAATTTGACTATGTCGGTGAAAGCCACCGCATCATGTATACCTAGCCCTACAGCGTTTTGTATCTCATTAGCCTTCTGTAAAGTGATTGCATCCGTACATCCTGGGTTGAGTAAATGTGATAGACCTATTGCAAAGCATAGCTGGTTACCTGGATTGTTCACGTTTATAAGATATGCCCTTTTATTGTTTATGATTTCTGATTGCATGAGACTATCAAGTTTCCTTCTCTGACCCCCTCCACCTAGGGGCTGACAAACTATTTGTACAATTAGTTCCAGACTCCTATCTGCTATGATGGATAAATTAGATTTAACAAGACTTTCCATCAGGGCTATGAATTGTTCAAGATCTGCTCTGCCATTTGGTAAAACAAGTCTCCACATATTTCAAGCTGTAAGACATCACGTGGTTCACCAAAAGCCATAGCCCTGTCTTAAAGCTGGTCTAGAGTATCCAATACCATCGCATAAAAAATTGCATAATCATGGCTCTGATTCATACATGTGAAATTAAAAACCTGACGAATCTCTGTATTGTTAAATTTATTGCGGTACACAACACGAAGGCTTCTATCAATACCATCCCCACACTGATTTATTACACAATTTTCCAATTCATCAAAAGCATCCAGTGGTTGTTCACAGTCGTCGGCTCGTGGGGTTGTCTGCGGTGTACAGGTATGTGTTGGAGATGCTGTGTTCTCATTCGCTAGTGGGGTCGTCTGTGGTGTACAGGTATGCTGTACAGGTCAAAGAGGTCCTTTCAATCAGCTTGACCATTTCTTGACCGCATTAATGTAATCAAAGCCATATCTTCAAAGGGACAGATGTACATACACTATCATAAAAAAAAACTCCCCCCTAATGGGGGGTGTACACACCCACTGGGGGGCCATAAAAAAAAGCCAACAATCAAACTTTTGACCGATGCCGTCTACTTTATTCTCTCCCACCTTTTGCATCAATTACAGCTGCAAGTCTCTTGGGGTATGTCTCCATAAGCTTGGCACATCTAGCCACTGGGATTTTTCTTCAAGGCAAAACTGCTCCAGCTCCTTCAAGGCAAAACTGCTCCAGCTCCTTCAAATTGGATGGGTTCCGCTGATGTACAGCAATCTTTAAGTCATACCACAGATTCTCAATTGGATTGAGGTCTGGGCTTTTTGACTAGGACATTCCAAGAAATTTAAATGTTTCCCCTTAAACCACTCGAGTGTTTCTTTAGCAGTATGCTTAAGGTCATTGTCCTGCTGGAAGGTGAACCTCTGTCCCAGTCTAAAATCTCTGGAAGACTAAAACAGGTTTCCCTCAAGAATTTCCCTGTATTTAGCGCCATCCATCATTCCTTCAATTCTGACAAGTTTCCCAGTCCCTGCCGATGAAAAACATCCCCACAGCATGATGCTGCCACCACCATGCTTCACTGTGGGGATGGTGTTCTCAGGGTGATGGGAGGTGTTGGGTTTGCGCCAGACATAGCGTTTACCTTGGTGGCCAAAAAACAGGTGTATATATACTGAGATCATGTGACGGATCATGTGACACTTAGATTGCACACAGGTGGACTTTATTTAACTAATTATGTGACTTCTGAAGGTAATTGGTTGCACCAGATCTTATTTAGGGGCTTCATAGCAAAGAAGGTGAATACATTTGCAAGCACCACTTTTCCATTTTGAATTTGACTATTTTGTGTATGTCCATTACATGAAATCCAAATAAAAATCTATTTAAATTACAGGTTGTAATGCAACAAAATAGGGAAAACGCCAAGGGGGGTGGATACTTTTGGAAGGCACTGTACCTACTGTAAAATATAGTGGTGGATCTGATGTTATGGGGCTATTTTGCTTCCACTGGTTATCACTGTATGTCTAATAAATCACTGTATGTGTTCCTTTAATGAAAATAACTCCGAAATATATATATTTTAGATTTATTTAAAATGCTGAGTCTGATCATGTGGGCGTTAGGAAACAAATGTGAATATATTGACATACACAACCCTGATTAGCTGATAGGATGTTCTTGAGCCCACCCCCTTACCCAGATGAACAATTGGTCTATTATCGTCAGATCTTATTGAGTCATGATGTGGGGCCCAAAGTTCCATCCCACCTGAACAGGATGACATTTCAGGATTTTTTTCAAACAGCTCTTACACAAAAAACACTGAAATCACATTTTAACTGCACTGCCCATTTAAGAAAGTATAGTCCCACTGGCTTTAGTCTCAAACTGATATCTCTGCTCCATTCCCACAATACCTCAATAATGTGTGTGTCTAATGAATCAAGAAAATGCACATGTCGGTATATTAATTAATTAATTGGGGTTTCTTAAACTATCGGTCAGGACCCAAAGTGGGCCCTGGGCATGTGAGAGGTAGGTCGCTAGTTAATAGAATACATCTATATTCACACACTGTTTCTTCTTAATTTGGGTCGCCGGAGGATGGTACATTTCTCATTTGGGTCTCGAGCTGAAAACATTTAATCAATTACTCATGTAGGCTACTTTCCAATTTGACTGTTCCTGACCTGTACAGCAGCCTTGACTATGAGAAACGTGCCTGTTCCTGACCTGTACAGCAGCCTTAACTATGAGAAACGTGACTGTTCCTGACCTGTACAACAGCCTTGACTATGAGAAACTTGACTGTTCCTGACCTGTACAGCAGCCTCGTCTATGAGAAACGTGACTGTTCCTGACCTGTACAGCAGCCTTGACTATGAGAAACTTGACTGTTCCTGACCTGTAGAGCAGCCTTGACTATGAGAAAAGTGACTGTTCCTGACCTGTAGAGCAGCCTTGACTATGAGAAACGTGACTGTTCCTGACCTGTACAGCAGCCTTGACTATGAGAATCTTGTAAATGAAATGCATCCTTAACATCCTTATGGCCCTCCAGTCAGTCACACGTTGACATCCCTGTGTATAACCACCATGCTCGGCAGTGCCTCCTCCACTCTCTTCCCCCTCAGAGCCAGGGTGAGAAAGTTCCTGATGGACAGCGAGACTCGGAGCAGCAGCTCCTTGAGTCCGGCCCTGTACTCCTGTCGCATCAGGCAGTACAGCACAGGGTTCAGGCAGCTGTTGGTGTGAGCCAGGCAAACAGTCAGAGGGAAAGCGTAGGCCTGGGCATTGTAGAAGGCCTTACTAAAGGGCACCAGGTCAAATTTTATCAGCACTCCCCACAGTGTCAGAGCCTGGTTGGGCAGCCAGCAGAGGAAGAAGGAGAGCACCAAGATGGTCACCGAGCGGGTCACTTTGGAGCGGCGCCGTTGATGGGACCTCTCTGAACTCTCCATGAACCCAACGCTGCCAACTACACCACTGACGCGCCGGCTCAGGAGGAGGTAACACATGCTGATCACTACCAAGGGAACCACAAATCCCAGCAGTACCTTCTGTGTCTGGTAGAGGCCCAGTAGAACCTGAGAGTCCCAGTGACCCGAGGCAGATACAGAAAACCGGACCAGACACAGCTCGTCATCCGCAGACACCTAGAAACAGCAAAAAGATGCACCACAATGGAATTAAGTGTTTGACTTATGCTAAGTCAATTGATGTGTTTTGTTTCGATGTACACACAAACAGCCTTACATGCATTTTTAAATTGGCAAATAAAATCAGTCAAACAAACCTGGACTGTGGTGGAGTAGATGGCGTGGGGCATCGTGACCGCCAGTGACACCACCCAGATGGCAAAACTGGCCCACTTGGCACGAGCCGCAGCCATTTTGGGGCTGCTTATCCTCAGTGAGGAGGCGAGGGAGCAGTAGCGAGCCACGCTCATGGCCGTCAGGAAGAAGACACTAGCGTACATGTTCATGGTGGTCACAGAGCTGACAATCTTACACATGACCCTGCCGAAGGGCCAGCGAAAGTCCAGGCCAGTGTCCACAGCCCAGAAGGGCAGGGTGAGGACAAACTGGAGGTCAGTCACGGCCAGGCTCCTCACAAAGAAGTCAATAGACGAGTGGTGCAACTGGTGGCGGGAGTGGAGAAGGAACAGCGCCAGGAGGTTACCCACCAGCCCCAGAGCACACACCACCAGGTAGACCAGAGCAATGACCACTCGCATCTGGAAGAAGGCAACACAGTCAAGAGTCAACTCCTGATACATAATGGCTTGGTACTGTCATTAATTAATAATAATAAAAAATAAAAATAATGAAGTTAATCTTAAATTGATTTCTCCTAACCCACAACAAAAAAATATTTTATATCAAGATAATCTACCTTTATGACTTTAAAGCTGGGATCTTTAAACCTGCAATATGTAACTTTTTGGGTGACCCCACCAAATTAAAATAGAAATGTGAGTTATAGTCTGTCATTCTCATTGAAAGGGAGTTCAATCTGTCATTCTTATTGAAATCAAGTCTAAGCATAGATCTGTTCTAGGTGTGCTATTTATATGCTTCCCGTTCTTAAATTTCGTTTTTGCATCTTTTATTTTCAGTTTTGTACACCAGCTTCAATCTAAATACAATATTTGTGGTTATGAAAAATATATTTCACAGAGGTTTAGATGGTACAATGATTCTCTACACTATACCTGCGTGTTTTGTCACAAACAAAAATTAAGAGAATTTTAGCAATTAGGAAATGGAGCAATTTATGCAGAGTGCATCTTTAATGGGGAAACTGACACGTCCATTTGCGATACTAACATGCTGAGCTAGGTGGGGCGGCCAGTGGCACTAATTCCCCATACTGCAGATTCAAGTTCTTTAAGTTTGACAATATATTTTTTGTATTGTTATATTGTTTATATAATGCAAAAAAATAAATAATAATAATAATACATACACACACACACACACATATCTGCCAATGTGGTAAAATAATGTATCTTGGTCAGACTTGCATAATTTTAGTTAATGCTAGTCTGGAACAAAAGCCTGCACAACCAGTAGTAGCTCTCTAGGTCCAGAGTTGCAGATCCCTGAGCATCACTCCTCTATGGGCTAGCAGGGCTACTATGAAGTAGGATGAAGTTACACCTGATCTAAACTTAGTTTTGCATTTGTCACTCTAATGTTAGGACTTTTGGAGGGTATTAGGAGCACACACCCACCGTCATGTTCGCGCTGTCCCCATACAGCTCCGGTGCAGACTCTCTGGACAGGAGATGGAGCCAGCAGTCCAGCGAGAGGTTGTGGAGCGATTCTCCGGACAGGTTAGCCTGCTCTGGGCTCACCGCGTCCTCCTGATCCCCTACACGCCCACTCAGACCCAGGTGGAGCAAACTGCTGTTACTCTGTTGCATGGTTCTTCTCTCAACAGAACACTCCGCATGAAAACAGGGTCTCACATCAGCCAAAGTGTGAAGTAATGGTACGAACATTTCGAGTTAAGAGTAGACTCAACTTATCCAAATTCCAACCGCACTGTTTTTGTACGAAGACATTTTGTGTTTTGGGAAACAGTCATTGTTAGTAAATATTCACAGTTTTTTCGTTCCATTTGAATGTGCTTGTTCAAGTCGGTCTTCTTTCTGAATGAGTTGCATCACGCGTCTAGTCTGCGCTTCTTATACCGTTCGAGATGCCATGCGCGGGCAAAGTCTCCGAGAATTCGCGCTGTGCGGTTGCTATCACTCCATCACCTGCATAAAATAGGGGGAGAGTAGGGGTGAGAATGTGGAGGGCTGAGAATGTGGAGGGCTGCAACCTGGTCTCAGAGCATTTCGTATTATTGTGAAGGTAAAGCCGACGCGATACATTTAGTATCGTATGTTATGTTTCGTATGGTAAGTATTAATTTGTGGATGTCCATCACCCATTTAGTATGATATGTTCCGAATTACAATTAGTATTATATGTTACTTATTTGCTAAACGTACAATATGTTACGAATTGTGTCAAGCGAAACTGGTCCATAATAGTGTTTTTACAATACACACTGCTCAAAGATGTATGGCAGACGTGGTGTGTGTGATGTGATTGTTCTGCTGTACTTGGGGACTTTGGTGGGGTAGTACCTCTGCTCCTCAACTCTGTGTTTGAGGGGCAATCATCATCACAACATCCCAGACCCATTTTGACCAGTGCTCTATAATCATGGAGTGTGTTCCGGACTTAGATTTTTCTGAGTGCTACTGATTTTTAATAACATAGTATGGGGGCACTAAAAGTCGTTATGAATATTCAGTATTTGTTATATACAGATGAGGTCATTTAAAGTGTTACCAAAACAAACATCTAGTGCAGCCCTGTTTTCACTGCTGGATTAAAACTAGAGAAAAACATAAATCAGAAGATTATAGTACTGTCACGACTTCCGCCGAAGTTGGTGCCTCTCCTTGTTCGGGTGGTGTTCGGCGGGCGACGTCACCGGTCTTCTAGCCATCACGATCCTCTTTTCATTTTCCATTTGTTTTGTCTGTGTTTTCCACACCTGGTTTCAATTCCCTCATTACATGTTTTGTATTTAACCCTCTGTTCCCCCTCATGTCTTTGTGTGGGATTGTTCATTGTAGTTTATGTACTGGTGCGTTACGGGCTATTTTGAGCACATTTTCTCTCGTGTTGTTTGAACCGTTGGGTTGTTTAATAAACGACTAAGTTTATTACCCAGTTTTGCTCTCCTGAACCTGACTTCTCTGCAACCAGTTACGCAACCCCTACAAGTATCCCTGCAGCAGCAGAGAGAGAGGCAAAGGACCCCCATTATCACCAGCAGGATCCCTAGCCCACTGGGCACAGATGTCTAGTCAACATCTATTCCATGTTGGTTCAATGTAATTTAATTGAAATTATGTGGCGGGGGGGGTCTCTGAACAGCCTCGAACATTCAAGTCTTTATTCAAAAACATACATTTACATCTTTCCAATGACTAGATGGAAAACAATAATTTCCCTATTCTGCCAAGTACAGACTGAAGCAGTGCAAGGGAAACCTTTTTAAATAATACTTTTTATTGAGCTCGGACACATCAATGAAACTTCCATAAGAAATTATATCAAAGTACAGTAAGTAAGCCCAAAAAGTCCAAAAAAAGATAGTAAGTAAATGAATATCTGCCGCCCTGGTTCAGTAGCCACAATATTCAGTAAATCTCTATATTACGGGATCGCTATAATACATAACACCATATATTGGGGTTCAGCAACCTGGCCTCAGGGCAATTCATATGATTTGGGACGTTTCTTTTTTCCCTCCATTTATAAAATCAAATCAAATCAAATTTTATTTGTCACATACACATGGTTAGCAGATGTTAATGCGAGTGTAGCGAAATGCTTGTGCTTCTAGTTCCGACAGTGCAGTAATATCTAACAAGTAATCTAACAATTCCCCAACAACTACCCAATACACACAAATCTAAAGGGGTGAATGAGAATATGTACATATAACTATATGGATGAGCGATGGCCAAGCGGCATAGGCAAGGTGCAGTAGATGGTATAAAATACAGTATATACATGTGATATGAGTAATGTAAGATATGTAAACATTATTAAAGTGGCATTATTTAAAGTGCCATTGTTTAAAGTGACTAGTGATCCATTTATTAAAGTGTCCAGTGATTGGGTCTCAATGTAGGCAGCATCACTGAGTTAGTGATGGCTGTTTAGCAGTCTGATGGCCTTGAGATAGAAAATGTCAATCTCTCGGTCCCAGCTTTGATGCACCTGTACTGACCTCGCCTTCTGGATGATAACGGTGTGAACAGGCAGTGGCTCGGGTGGTTGTTGTTCTTGATTATCTTTTTGGCCGACCTGTGACATCGGGTACTGTCATGGAGGGCAGGTAGTTTAACCCTGGTGATGTGTTGTGCAGACCGCACCACCCTCTGGAGAGCCTTGTGGTTGTGGGCGGTGCAGTTGCTGTACCAGGCTGTGATACAGCACGACAGGATGCTCTCGATTGTGCATCTGTAAAAGTTTGTCAGGGTTTTGGATGACAAGCCAAATTTCTTCAGCCTCCTGAGGTTGAAGAGGCACTGTTGCGCCTTCTTCACCACACTGTCTGTGTGGGTGGACCAATTCAGTTTGTCTGTGATGTGTACGCCCAGGAACTTAAAACTTTCCACCTTCTCCACTGCTGTCCTTTCGATGTGGATAGGGGAGTGCTCTCTCTGCTGTTTCCTGAAGTCCACGATCATCTCCTTTGTTTTGTTGACGTTGAGTTGTTTTCCTGACACCACACTCCGTGTGCCCTCACCTCCTCCCTGTAGGCTGTTTCGTCGTTGTTGGTGATCAAGCCCACTACTGTTGTGTCGTCTGTAAACTTGATGATTGAGGTCGAGGCGTGCATGGCCACGCAGTCGTGGGTAAACAGGGAGTACAGGAAAGGGCTGAGCACACACCATTTTGGGGCCCCAGTGTTGAGGATCAGCGAAGTGGAGATGTTTCCTACCTTCACCACCTGGGGGCGGCCTGTCAGAAAGTCCAGCACCCAGTTGCACAGGGTGGGGTTGAGACCCAGGGCCTCCAACTTGATGATGAGCTTGGAGGGTACTGTGGTGTTGAATGCTGAGCTGTAGTCAATGAACAGCATTCTTACATAGGTATTCTTTTTGTCTTTTTGCAGTGTGCAGTGTGATGGCGATTGCGTCATCTGTGGACCTATTGGGGCGGTATGCAAACTGAAGTGGGTCTAGGCTGGCCGGTAAGGTGGCGGTGATATGATCCTTGACTAGCCTCTCAAAGCACTTCATGATGACAGAAGTGAGTGCTACGGGGTGGTAGTCATTTAGTTCAGTTATCTTTGCCTTTTTGGGTACAGGAACAATGATAGCCATCTTGAAGCATGTGGGGACTGGGATAGAGAGCGATTAAATATGTCCGTAAACACACCAGCCAGTTGGTCTGTGCATGCTCTGAGGATGCGGCTAGGGATGCCGTCTGGGCCAGCAGCCTCGCGAGGGTTAACTAGTTTAAATGTTTTACTCACGTCAGCCACGGAGAAGGAGAGGGGGGGGACGCAGTCTTGGTGGCACTGTATTATCCTGAAAGCGGGCAAAGAAGGTGTTTAGTTTGTCTGGAAGCGTGACGTCGGTGTCCGTGACATGGCTGTTTTTGTTTTTGTAGTCCGTGATTTACTGTAGACCCTGCCACATACGTCTCATGTCTGATCCATTGAATTGTGACTCCACCTTGTCCCTGTACCGGCATTTCGCTTGTTTGATTGCCTTGCGGAGGGAATAACTACACTGTTTATATTCAGCCATATTTCCAGACCTCTTTCCATGGATAAATGCAGTGGATTGTTTTGCGCGAATGCCGCCATCCATCCACGGTTTCTGGTTAGGGTAGGTTTTAATAGTCACAGTGGGTACAACATCTCCAATGCACTTCTTTATTAACACACTCAGAGTCAGCGTGTAGGTCAATGTTGTTTTGATGGCGTCAGACCGAGGCTCTGCAACTGTCCTCGTGCTCCTAGACCTTAGTGCTGCTTTTGATACCATCGATCACCACATTCTTTTGGAGAGATTGGAAACCCAAATTGGTCTACATGGACAAGTTCTGGCCTGGTTTAGATCTTATCTGTCGGAAAGATATCAGTTTGTCTCTGTGGATGGTTTGTCCTCTGACAAATCAACTGTAAATTTCGGTGTTCCTCAAGGCTCTGTTTTGGGACCACTACTGTTTTCACTATATATTTTACCACTTGGTGATGTCATTCGGAAACATAATGTTAACTTTCACTGCTATGCGGATGACACACAGCTGTACATTTCGATGAAACATGGTGAAGCCCCAAAATTGCCCTCCCTGGAAGCCTGTGTTTCAGACATAAGGAAGTGGATGGCGGAAAATTTTCTACTTTTAAACTCTGACAAAACAGAGATGCTAGTTCTAGGTCCCAAGAAACAAAGAGATCTTCTGTTGAATCTGACAATTAATCTTGATGGTTGTACAGTCGTCTCAAATAAAACTGTGAAGGACCTCGGCGTTACTCTGGACCCTGATCTCTCTTTTGACGAACATATCAAGACTGTTTCAAGGACAGCTTTTTTCCATTTACGTAACATTGTAAAAATCAGAAACTTTCTGTCCAAAAATGATGCAGAAAAGTTAATCCATGCGTTTGTAACTTCTAGGTTAGACTACTGCAATGCTTTACTTTCCGGCTACCCGGATAAAGCACTAAATAAACTTCAGTTAGTGCTAAACACGGCTGCTAGAATCTTGACTAGAACCCCAAAATTTGATCATATNGGCTGTGCTTCGGCAGAGTGGGTGGGGTTATATCCTGCCTGTTTGGCCCTGTCCGGGGGTATCGTCGGACGGGGCCACAGTGTCTCCCGACCCCTCCTGTCTCAGCCCCCAGTATTTATGCTGCAGTAGTTTATGTGTCGGGGGGTTAGGGTCCGTCTGTTATATCTGGAGTATTTATTTTATCTGGTGTCCTGTGCGAATTTAAGTATGCTCTCTCTAATTATCTCTCTCTTTCTTTCTTTTTTCTTCTTCTCTCTCTCGGAGGACCTGAGCATTAGGACCATTCCTCAAGGCCTACCTGGCCTGATGACTCCTTGATGTCCCGAGTCCACCTGGCCGTGCTGCTTCTCCAGTTTCAACTGTTCTGCCTGTTTTATGAACATTTTAAAATCTTGTCCATGTTCTGTTATAATCTGCACCCGGCACAGCCAGAAGAGGACTGGCCACCCCTCACAGCCTGGTTCCTCTCTAGGTTTCTTCCTAGGTTTTGGCCTTTCTAGGGAGTTTTTCCTAGCCACCGTGCTTTTACACCTGCAGTGCTTTTACACCTGCATTGCTTGCTGTTTGGGGTTTTAGGCTGGGTTTCTGTACAGCACTCTGTGACATCAGCTGATGTAAGGGGGGCTTTATAAATAAATTTGATTTGATTTGATTTTGATGTTCTCTGAGGCTGACCGGAAGTAGCAGTGGTTGAGGGTATTAGCCCTGCGTGTCGTGCAATCAATATGCTGATAGAATTTAGGTAGGCTTGTTCTCAAATTTTCTTTGTTAAAAGCCTCAGCTACAATAAATGTAGCCTACGGATATATAGTTTCCAGTTTACGTAGAGTCCAGCGAAGTTCCTTGAGGGCCGTCTTGGTGTTCGCTTGATGGGGAATGTACACAGCTGTGACTATAACTGATGAGAATTCTCTTGGTAGGTTAAATGGCCGGCATTTGATTGTAAGGAATTCTAGGTCAGGTGAGCAGAGGACTTGAGGTCCTGTATGTTGTTATGATTACACTATGAGTTGTTAATCATAAAGCATACATGCCCGCCCCTTCTCTTCCCAAAGAGGTGTTTATCTCTGTCGGCGCGATGCATGGAGAAGCCCGGTGACGGAACCGATTCCCACAACATATCCCGAGAGAGCCATGTTTCCGTGAAGCAAAGAATGTTACAATCTCTGATGTCTCTCTGGAAGTCAACCCTTGCCCGAATTTCGTCTACCTTGTTGTCAAGAGACTGGATATTGGCGAATAGTATACTCGGGAGTGGTGAGCGATGTGCACGTCTACGGAGCCTGACCAGAAGACCGCTCCGTCTGCCCCTTCTGTGGCACTGTTGTTTTAGGTTGGCTACTGGGATTAGATCCATTGTTGTGGGTGGTGGTCTGAACAGAGGATCCGCTTCGGGAAAGTCATATTCCTGGTCGTAATGTTGGTAAGTTGACATTGCTCTTATATCCAATAGTTCTTCCCAGCTGTATGTAATAAGACTTAAGATTTCCTGGGGTAACAATGTAAGAAATAATACATAAAAAAACTAAATACTGCATAGCTTCCTAAGAACGCGAAGCGAGGAAACCATCTCTGTCGAGGCACAACCCCACCACTGCTTCTTGACACGATGCACGCATAACCTGGAAGCCAACCACACCAATGTGTCAGAGGAAACACTGTACACCTGGTGACCGTGTGAGCATGCATGCGCTTGGCCACAGGAGTCGCTACAGCACGATGGGACAAGGACATCCCAGCCGGCCAAACCCTCCCCTAACCCGGACGACACTGGGCCAATTGTGCTTCTTCTCATGGGTCTCCCAGTCGCGGCCAGCACGGGTATCGAACCAGCATCTATAGCAACGCAGTTTGCACTGCCATGCACTGTCTTAGACCGCTGCGCCACTCAGGAGGCCACATCCACAAAGGTTTTAATGCTTATCAATTGCCTTGCATAAAGTATCAAAATACTAAAATACTACTTATACAGGACTCTTCATAATTTTTTATTTTTTTTATTTTGATCACAGAAACAATGCGAAAATATGGTAAAAAAATTATAAACAATTAAATGTTAGTTATATAAAGCGGCCCGTGTAATCATCTGCCAGAGAGTAGCGACAATCGGTTTGAGCCCCAAGTAATACATTTGGGCCAGATAACTCACACCGGAATCGGCCCAAGCTCAATCCCCACATCCTAGTAATACTGCCTAAGGCGGCCCAAACACGGGCCACATGACGTCAGCTGAGTCTGACTCTCAGCCAAGTGCCCCGACTCTCAGCCGGAATTGGCCCAGATCCACTGTGCTAGCTGGGGAGCTAACAAGTGTACATTTTTGTTCCACCCCAGCACTAAGACACCTGATTTAACTTATCAACTACTCATTAAGACCTTGATTAGCTGAATCAGGTGTGTTAGAGCTGGTGGTGCTACAGTAGCCTAGTAGTTGAGTAGGAAGTTGGTGGTGTTGGTTGAGAAGGAGTTCCGTATTTGCGTGGTCGAGGTTAGGTTTGCGATAGATTGGTTGGAGGCTGTGGTCATAGTCAAAGTTGTGGTCATGGTTGTGGTTGGTAAGCGGGTCTGAGTCTGCATACTCTGGCCCGAGTCGGAGCTTCCTCACCAGGGTTGACAAGGCCTCCACTCCTGTGGGCACTGAGAAGAATGGTGGCGGTGATCTCTCTGTGTCCACCACCGCCAGCAGGGAACCAGACCTCCCTGAGAGAAAGAGAGAGAGAGAGAGAGGGAGAGAGAGTGGAGACGAACTGTATAGTCAGATAATAAGGTGTGTGTGTGTGTGTCCAAGCTAGCACATTTGGTTCCTTGGAAGTTGTGGGGACGTATATTTTTGGTTTCACATTGGTTGTAGTAACGAAGCCACACGTTTCCTGACTGATAAAACTGAATGTTTTTTAAATGTTCCGAGAACAGAAGTGAAAATTTCACCTGGTTGTAGGGAGGTTCTGAGAATGTTTTATTCTGGTTCCTTGAAAGTTTTCCTGGGAGGTTTTATTAACGCCCTGAGAACAGAAATTATAGGTTATTTTGAGGTTTTTGAGTAACTTCCTCAAAAGACTTTTAACAACACCGCTAACTTTTTTGAACAACAAGAACAGATAGGACACTTGGAAATTAATTTCCTTAGCCATTAATAATGTGAACACATTTCTTTTTTATAGTGACACGCAGTGGTGTAAAGTACTTAAGTAAAAATACTTTAAAGTACTACTTAAGTAGTTTTTGACAACTTTTACTTTTACTTCACTACATTCCTAAAGAAAATAATGTACTTTTTACACCATACATTTTCCCTGACACCCAAAAGTACTCATTGCATTTTGAATGCTTAGCAGGACAGAAAATGGTTCAATTCACACACTTATCAAGAGAACATCCCTGGTCATCCCTACTGCCTATGATCTGGCAGACTCACTAAACACAAATGCTTTGTTTGTAAATTTGGTCTGAGTGTTGAAGCATGCCCCCTATTATTCGTACTTTTACTTTTGATACTTAAGTATATTTAAGACTAAATACTTTTAGACTTTTACTCAAGTAGCATTTTACTGGGTGACTTTCACTTTTACTTGAGTAATTTTCTATTAAGTTATCTTTACTTTTACTCAAGTAAGACAATTGGGTACTTTTTCCACCACTGGTGACACAGCATCAGTGAACATATGATCTTCTGTTCTCTATCCATAGAATTAGTCCACTGTGCCACCAGGATGGAGCTAGCATGCCATGTTTTTTTACGCATACAAAGCTGTTCATTTTAGTCTATTCAAACAGAACCTATTTCAAAGGAAGCAAGCACTCATAGATTAAGTGTGGCTAATTAGTGGGCGTGGCCAACACACCTGAACAGATAGAGAGAATTTGTTGATACTGTGAACGGAATGTGTCCACCCAGATCTGTTTCACCTGTCCTTGTGCTTGTCTCCACCCCATCCAGGTGTCACCCATTTTCCCCATTATTCCCCTGGGTATTTAAACCTGTGTTTTCTGTCTGTCTGTGCCAGTTCGTCTTGTATGTTTCAAGTCAACCAGCGTGTTTTTCCCGTGGGCCTGCCTTTGCTATTCTCGTTTGCTAGTCCTCCCGGTTT
Source organism: Hucho hucho (assembly GCA_003317085.1). Lineage (NCBI taxonomy): Eukaryota > Metazoa > Chordata > Actinopteri > Salmoniformes > Salmonidae > Hucho > Hucho hucho. The sequence goes on from QNTS01002918.1 coordinate 68,351, forward strand.
TGACCCTTGCCTGTTTTCTGGACTGTACCCGCCTGCCTGATCATTCTGCCTGCCCTGACCTTGAGCCTACCTGCCACACTGTACCTCCTGGACTCTGAACTGGTTTTGACCTTTTGCCTGTCCACGACCATTCTCTTGCCTACCCCTTTTGGATTATTAATAAATATCAAAGATTCAAACCATCTGCCTCCTGTGTCTGCTTCTGGGTCTTGCCTTGTGCCCTTATAGGAATGTATGTTTTTAAATAACATTCTTAGAATGTTCTCTTACGGCTAGGCGTCCCGCTAGCGGGACACCTGTTGACAACTTCCGTTGATATTGGAGGGCGCGTAATTCAAATAAATAATACAAATTATGGATATTAAACATTTAGGTACATACAAGTGTTTTATATCGGTTTAAAGCTTAAATTCTTGTTAATCTAACTGCATTGTCTGATTTACAATAGGCTTTATAGCGAAAGCATGCCATGCGATTGTTTGAGGACGGCGCCACATCAAAATATTTTTCAGCCAGTACAGGTTTCATAAATTCACAAATAGCAATTAAATATTCACTTTTTGAAAATCTTCCTCTGATTTGCAATCCGAAGGGTCCCAGCTACAACATGTAGTGTCGTTTTGTTAGATAAAATCCTTTATATCCCAAAAAGTCAGTTTAGTTGGTGCCATCGATTTGAGTAATCCACTCGTTCAACATGCAGAGAATGGAATCCAAAAAGCTACTGCTAAACTTTGTTAAAACAAGTCAAAATACGTTTCTATATAATCCTCAGGTACCCTAAAATGTAATTAAACTATAATATTTCATACAGAAAGAAGTATGTTCAAAAGGAAAGCGATATTAGCAGGTGCGCATCCTCTTCATTGGGAAGAAACAAGCCTAAAACCTTGAACAAAGACTACTGACATCCAGTGAAAGCCATAGTAATTGCATACTGGGAACTGGATTTAACTTTTTCCCTATACGTTCTAAAGGAAGAGCATGGGCTCTCAAAAAAAAAAACTTGTTGGTTTTTCTTTAGATTTTCTCCTACCATATCTATTGTGTTATAGTCTCCTACATTATTTTAACATTTCTATAAACGTCAGAGTGTTGTCTTATAATGGTACCAATTATATGCATATCCTGGCTTCAGGGCCTGAGCAACAGGCAGTTTACTTTGGGCACGTCAGTCAGGCGGAAATTGAGAAAAATAGACCCTAGCCCTAACAAGTTCCGAGAACAGAATTGAGAGCTTATACATTAGCAAAATTTAAATTAAATGTTTGAACTTTTAGGAAATATTCTGTTGAAGTATTGAAATACCAAGAAAATATCATTTTTTTTGTTGTTGTCAAGATCCTTAAATGTGCTGAGAACGTTCCAAAGCCAAGCAACTATCCTGCTCCATTCCCAGAGTTGTGGGAAGGTTGTATGCAAAATAACCATAGGACAACCACACTCTCACCAAGCTCAAAGAAACATATGGTTCTCAGAACGTTATGTGCTTGCTGGGGTGTGTGTGTGCACTTACCCCTGGCCACGCTGAAGCCTCCCTCCTTGCTGACATGGCTGTGTGGGTCAGGCTACAGACTGGCAGAGAGGAGGAGCGAGAAAGAGAGGAGCAGCACCTAGAAAGAGGGAGCAAGAGGGAAAAAGGGAGAGAGCATGAACTTCTGCTTGACCCATTTAATTTTTATAGTGTTCAACTGTGGATCTGGGTCATGGCCTGAGTATTCAATCACAGACATGGTAACAGCCCAGTGAACAGCCCAGTGAACAGCCCAGTGAACACCCCAGTGACGTAAAACACTGTTTCTTATGTAGGATATTCCTTACCAGGATACAGGTCCTTTTCTGGGCGGTCTTATTGGCGCCATTAGGTAGAATAGTCTGTAGCCTGGCCAGCCGCTCCAACAGAGAACTGCAGTACCACACACAGACAGAGAGGATCATGAGCTGTATAGTCAGAGATGATTCAAAGTCCATTCCATTCAAGAGAGGAAAGAAGGGGGAGAGAGTAGGGAAGGAAGGAAGGAAAAGGAAGGAGAGTGTCGGGTAGGTAGAAAGGGAGGAAGGAAGAGAGTAGACAAGGAGGGGAGGAAGAGGAGAGGAATGAAAGAGGAAGAGATTAGGGGAGAAGACTTGAACATGTGTCCCTTGTAAACAAGATTTGTAATGCCTTACGTGTTGGTTCCCTCCAGTTGGTGAACTTTACCTGCAGCTCCAGGTTCTGTGTACTACAGGCATCCATCCTGACGGGGCAGAGAGAGACAATTCATCAGTCTCTCTATCTACTCACTTACTTTTCTCTTTCTCCCTCTCTCTAACTAGTTTGTGTTGTTTTATTTTCCATCCAGTCTCCATTCTCCTGTTCTCTCTATATCTCTCCCTCTCTCTCTCCTTCTCTCTCTCCCTCTATTATTCTGTTGAATACCTCCTCTCACTGTTTAATACGTCTTCTCACTGTTTAATACCTCCTCTCACTGTTTAATACCTCCTCTCACTGTTTAATACGTCTTCTCACTGTTTAATACCTCCTCTCACTGTTTAATACGTCTTCTCACTGTTTAATACGTCTTTTCACTGTTTAATACCTCCTCTCGCTGTTTAATACCTCCTCTCACTGTTAAATATGTCTTCTCACTGTTTAATACCTACTCTCACTGTTTAATACCTCCTGTCACTGTTTAATACCTCCTCTCACTGTTTAATACCTCCTTTCACTGTTTAATACCTACTCTCACTGTTTAATACCTACTCTTACTGTTTAATACCTCCTGTCACTGTTTAATACCTCCTCTCACTGTTTAATACCTCCTTTCACTGTTTAATACCTACTCTCACTGTTTAACACATCCTCTCACTGTTTAATACATCTTCTCACTGTTTAATACCTACTCTCACTGTTTAATACATCCTCTCACTGTTTAATACATCTTCTCACTGTTTAATACCTACTCTCACTGTTTAATACATCTTCTCTCACTGTTTAATACATCCTCTCTCACTGTTTAATACCCCCTGTCACTGTTTAATACCTCCTCTCACTGTTTAATACCCCCTGTCACTGTTTAATACATCTTCTCTCACTGTTTAATACATCCTCTCTCACTGTTTAATACCCCATGTCACTGTTTAATACGTCCTCTCACTGTTTAATACATCCTCTCTCACTGTTTAATACCCCCTGTCACTGTTTAATACGTCCTCTCACTGTTTAATATCCCCTGTCACTGTTTAATACGTCCTTTCACTGTTTAATACCCCCTGTCACTGTTTAATACGTCCTCTCACTGTTTAATACCTCCTCTCTCACTGTTTAATACATTCTCTCTCACTGTTTAATACGTCCTCTCTCATGAAAAAAGTGATGACCTCATTTGTAAGTGGTGTCTGACTAATACGGTTATCGATGAAGTCAGATGTGAATTTAATGTAGATCATGTAATACTCAATACTCAGTCGATTGCCAGATAATGACACTAATCACCGGGGCGGTGGACCGCTAACTGGGCTAAATTACTGTTCTGATTCGAGGCTGTCCATTGGTCCTTACCTGCTCTCCAGATTGTCCATTGGTCCTTACCTGCTCTCCAGACTGTCCATTGGTCCTTACCTGCTCTCCAGACTGTCCACAAACTCCCTCTTCTTCTTCCTGCTCTTCTGGGATCTTCCTGCAGATTTTCTTCAGAACCCTCTCCTTGTACTGATCCAAGAGAACACTGTCAGACAGGAGAGACATGAGAAAGGGATGGAGACAGAGAGAGAGAGAGATAGAGAGAGAGTACAAACGGTTATTTAAAGTTCAACTGTAACCAATTCAGGGGCATTTGGCTGGGCAGGTGGACATTAGGGCCAGTAATAGCCTACCTTAGTAAGGGGCAGTTGACTGGGCAGGTGGACATTAGGGCCAGTAGTAGCCTACCTTAGTAAGGGGCAGTTGACTGGGCAGGTGGACATTAGGGCCAGTAGTAGCCTACCTTAGTAAGGAGCAGTTGGCTGGGCAGGTGGACATTAGGGCCAGTAGTAGCCTACCTTAGTAAGGGGCAGTTGACTGGGCAGGTGGACATTAGGGCCAGTAATAGCCTACCTTTGTAGGGGGCAGTTGGCTGGGCAGGTGAACCCTCTCCAACAACTTCTTCTCGTCCTCGTTAAGGACCAGCTCCTGCAGGGAATGCTGGGAGCCCCACTGAGCCTGCCAATCACCGGAGAGAGGAAAGACAGTCATAACTGCAAGGCTTTAGACACACTGTGTTTATGTCCTATTGTCTCCTCATCTCTCTCTGTGTCTGACTGTTTCCATCTGGATAACGTTGTATCTTCTCTTTCCACATTATCGATATTACATTGCACTTTTCACTGGCTGTCCCTCAGGTTGTGGCAGGAGGACACATATTTAGCTGCACATTTTGGCTTTTCACCCAATAAATATTAGATTATTTCTTCATCTTTTGTAGTTTCAAATTCTTTGTATTGAATTATAATTTTGGGAAAGAAATAATCTCTTAGGTCTGAGTATTTGTCACAGTGTAATAGGAAATGCAGCTCTGTCTCTACCTCTCCCCTGGAGCAGAGTGAGCACAGCCTGTCCTCTCTGGCAGCCAGGTTTGTCTGTGACGACCGGTCTCTATAGCCAGACTGTGCTCACTGAGTCTGTACAAAGTCAGTGTTTTCCTCAGTTTTCTATCAGTCACAGTGGTCAGATAGTCTGCCACCATGTACTGTCTGTTTAGAGCGAAATAGCATTGAAGTTTACTTACTATTTTTTGTGGTGTCTTTCCAATAGGTGATATATTTTTATTTTTGTTTTGTGATGATTTGGTTGGGCCAGATTTTCTGAGTGCTGTCCTGAGGCT
>QNTS01002918.1:76121-109819 GCA_003317085.1 Hucho hucho
TCTCTCTCTCTCTCTCTCTCTCTCTCTGTGTCTCTTGCCTCCTCCCCTAGAACCTATACCTACAGTTACAGTTTTATCAGTTCTGAATGGATTTCATACAGTAGATGACGGCAATATGATGGAGCCTCAACTCCCCTGTCCCTCTGACTCACCTTCTCTCTTATTCCAGACAGCAGCAAGTCCATTACAGTGAGAGGGTAACCAGAGGGCAGCTGGGGGTTGTGGGTATTCCCATTGCTCTCTTGGAAGAGGCCAGACTCCCATCTAGCTGAGACAATCAGGAATAAGAGAGACGGTGAGTCAGAGAGGCAGGGGAGTTGAGGCTCCGTCACATTGCTTTCATCTACTGTATAAAATTACAAAATGAGTGTCTTGTACTGGGATTGAACCTGCGATACTCGGAGACGAAAGTTCTAATGTTACTGTCCCCACTACAACAAGAAAATACTCAAGTAATTTGTCCATTAATTGAAATACTGTAGAATTCCTTTCATTCCTATGGAGGACTGCTTCTCCTTGGGAGTGGCAATATGGCCGACCGGTGGCTTCAAACCTACTCATTGGCCAATACATAGCATCAGCAATCCAGGCTTTATATACATCATCGGCTGTGTCCTGCTTGGTTCCTGCACTGGGCCAAATTCATCACATGCACTCCTTGTCAAAAAACCCCTTTGTGACAAACAGAGATGTTTGTCACAAAGTATTTTCAAACTGTACATAGCACACTTTTCAGGAATAGTATCATGGAAGGAGTCGTTCATTTAGGAATTCAGTCTCTAAAAAACTCTAAAAATAGTTTTTTCTTTATTTTTTTACCGTCAGTCTTTTTCCTTGACCTCTGATATTGAAATGGTCACTTGATGGGTCAAAGTGGCCTGCTATCTTGGAGGTTTGAGCAATGTATTGTAGAGTAAGTGTCCTAATATTATAACTGCCTCAGAAAGCAGGATACTGTGATGTATTGTAATCTCCTACTGCCTGTGAATTGTCCCAGTTCAGACTAAAAGGGATTTGGCTTTATTTATTTTTAAAAAACAGTCCCGCACACACACAAAACCAGTATAGTGCACTTGGATCTCTTTTTGAGTGTGGGCCTTATACGCTTTGCATCTATTTCCCATCAGGTATTGCCGAGGGATTAGAGCTTGCTGTTTTGTTATGCACCAACAAAAAGACTTTGTCAACAAAGCTAGAGTGTGATGGTCTCTCGGGGATCTCTTTGGTTGTATGCTTTTGTGTGGCTAGAATTAGAAAAGGGGAATGAAATAGAATGAGTTGGGTAGACTGGGGATTTCCATTCAAAGCAACATTCGGTGGTCCTGACTGCCCATTGATGGTGCTCCATGTGGAGCGTTCAATGGATTCATCACAGAGATAATTTCTCTTCAGGAACACTCCTTAGAACAGGGGTATTCAAATCCAGAAATCGAGGCCCGCAGCTCTGCTGCAGGTTCTCTTTTATCCCTGGTAGTCAACTGAAAATAATGTGATTGGTAGACTCAATGTAGAGTCAATTCCCCTGTGTCCCCGCCGGGACGAATCAGATTAGAGGGATGAAAAGCTCACTGATGCCACTGTCACTGGGCGAGGAGGGGAAGGAGGGCCACAGGGGGAAGGCAGGGGCAGACGATGAGTCACTGCCACCTAACAGGGGATCCAGGAAATCGTCACTGCCACCTACTGGGCTCAGAGACTGCAGGGGTTTGTGTGTGTGTGTGTGTGTGTGTGTGTGTGTGTGTGTGTGTGTGTGTGTGTGTGTGTGTGTGTGTGTGTGTGTGTGTGTGTGTGTGTGTGTGTGTGTGTGTGTGTGTGTGTGTGTGTGTGTGTGTGTGTGTGTGTGTGTGTGTGTGTAGGGTGATATACATGCAGATGGGGGAAAATACATAATCAGACATACAGTATACAAACAGGTTACAGGGTATGTTACTATACACATTAATACTATACTATACTGAATAATGCCGCCACACACACACAAACACACACACACCGGCCAGAGATAATAGCACTGTCTGGGGCCAGAGATAATAGCACTGTCTGGGGCCAGAGATAATAGCACTGTCTGGGGCCAGAGATAATAAGACAAAGTGTAAAGTGATAAAGTGTTATGATTGAGGTCTGACAGTTGTAGTGAAGGTCCATCGTCCATGACTCCTGACCCCACAAGCTGCCAGTCAGAGCCATATATTTACAACTATAAGCATATGGCTCTGCTGTCAATCAATCACTGGCACGATTGAAACCATTGCCTAGACACAGTTTATCATAGCGCACTATGCTTTATTACGAGCGACAGGTCCAGTACACATCACTGCATTCTGTATCAGAAAGTAGGCTGGCCCTCTTTGAAGTCATGTAGATTGATTCATTGCTCTCTTTTTTATTTATAAAGCCCTCCTGCATAACTGTCCGCCGTACCTTTCTTCATTTTTAACTTATAGGCGTATGAGATACCAGACTCGGTCTCAGGGATGGCTAACTCTGAAGATCCCTTCGGTCTCCACTGAGTTAGGTAAATCATCTTGTATTTTCTTTATACCCTATACATGGAACAATCTACATATTTTGCTGCAACTTGATGTTCTGGTGCCTCTAGGGGCGTTTAAATAGTTGATTAGGCACCTCTTTGCTGAGGAATGTGATTGTTTCTCTTGAGTATGTTTTGTAATCTTGTATATTTGTATTATGTTGTATTTATAAATTGTGTATATACAGGGCTCCCTTGTTAAAAAGATCAACATCTCAATGGGACCCCCTGCTAAAAATAAAGGTAAAATAAATAAACTATTTAAAAAAATGGGGCTTTGGGAAAATATGATTGGTTCGTGGACGGGGTCAACATGGACATCATAATCGTATTGGTTACAGTTGTGACTGTGACTTTCCGTAGGTATGAATGTAGAATCCCTAGGGTGCTTTCACTGCTGGTAAGGGCCGGAGGAGAGAGTGGAATGGTCATGTCACTCACCCCGGGTGATGTGATTTTCCAGGGCTTTTTACCATGGCAGCTGAGGGTTCCATCTGTCTGGTTGAGCAGGAGATCTATAAGTTCTATTCCTACGGATAGAGGAGAAAAACACACTGATTAGTTATTACTCGGGCCAGGAGTTTTTCCTGATCCCATGAACTTACCAGGAAAAAAATATGGATAGTAGTTACTGACCAGGAAAAACTCTCGACATATCATCAGGCAAGTGTATCACAAATGATGGCTCAGGAGCCACTAATGGGTAGACTCCTCTTTGGTCAATGGCTGACTGACCCTAACCCCAATCCTTTTCAGAATCATCGGTTTTGTTCACATGGAAGGTCACACAAAAATATAAAAACTTGAGGTGGGTCGCACAGCAAAAACTACATGGGTAATCAATCTCCTTACAGGAGCCAAAGATACAGAGGAATCAAATCAAATCAAATCAAATGTATTTATAAAGCCCTTCTTACATCAGCTGATGTCACAGAGTGCTGTACAGAAACCCAGCCTAAAACCCCAAACAGCAAGCAATGCAGGTGTAAAAGCACGGTGGTTAGGAAAAACTCCCTAGAAAGGCCAAAACCTAGGAAGAAACCTAGAGAGGAACACACTTGTGTGTATAAGGTAGTCGTTGTGAAATTGTTAGATTACTTGTTAGATACTACTGCATGGTCGGAACTAGAAGCACAAGCATTTCGCTACACTCGCATTAACATCTGCTAACCATGTGTATGTGACAAGTAAAATTTGATTTGATTTGATTTGGCTGTGAGGGGTGGCCAGTCCTCTTCTGGCTGTGCCGGGTGCAGATTATAACAGAACATGGACAAGATTTTAAAATATTCATAAAACAGCCTTCATTGGTGTAATTGTGTCACTGCCTCTTAGTTGTCTACTTACAAATCAAATCAAAAGTATTTCTAAAGCCCTTTTTACATCAGCAGATGTACAGAAACCCAGTCTAAAACCCCAAACAGCAAGCAATGCAGACATAGAAGCACTTTGTTCTCTCCTTATAGGAGCCAGAGATGCACCCTTGCAAAATATACTTTGGTATCTTCTTAATAAAGGTTAAATAATTCAAATAAATAGACAGGTGGGCACAAACATACCAAAACAGGACACCAATATAGAAGTAAAAACATGTCCCCCTCCCCCCCTACATAAGCATCTCAGAATATTAACATGGATGCTGAGGACACCTCCCAGAGTCAAGGAATAATCCTGCCTCTTCCTAAAGATGCACTTAGATAAACAGCAAAACATTCAGTATGACTCCATAACACCAATAAATATAGATGGTTCCTGGGTTGAGAGGATTCAAATAAGTCATATATCTTCCTCATAGGGGAAGAAGATACAGCACTTTCAAAGATAAACTTTTGACGTTTATTACTGTAATAGCAGTAAGTCAACAGAGCATGTCTATATACTGTATCATTACAGAACCCACAAATCGAACAGAAATATTAATATGATCACAATGCTATTTGGTGAAGCCACTTAAAACAATCAATGACAAAGCACACAGATTGAATTCAATCACCTGTCTTTTAAAAAAAAAAACACAAAACGGAAATCCATAAAACACAGCCAGTGTTGAACTATACAATTTTGAGATGTGGGTCATTATTCCAACATTAAAACAAGATTGGTGGCATAAATATCCAACAGGAATAGTTCAGAGTTGTCAACAGCTGGTTTGATTAATATTTCAAGCTGTGTTTTGTAGCTAAGTCTGTGCATTGAATACGGAACACTTTAGACTGTTCGAGGGGACAAAGCTAAAATTCCAATCCCTTGAAATCTCAACCCCATTGGTCTCTGTGGAGTGGTATTTTTTGACGGATGAGTCAGGCAACCAATAAGGCCATGAGAAAGTGTTTTTGATTGGCTGACAAACTTGGGCCCAAGTGATTTCAAAATGATAACCATAACAGAGCAATAACAAATTACATAATTTAGAAAAGGCATTCAAACACACACACACACACAGTGTAGTTTACATTTGAATTTAAATGAATTAAGTTTAGTTTAATCTGAATAGTTATCTCCTAAATACCTTTCCATGTTTCACAGGGGTGGGTACCTGCTATATCAATCATACAAGGTACCATCTTGAATTTAATCTGAGGTTACCAATGTTTATTTTTTTGTTCCAATATTACATAACAATTCTGCTGGTGTAATATATGACTCATAGATAAGCTATGCATATAAATCAACACATTGATGTCTGAATATTTTTTGTTGTGTTTAGTGAATAATAACAGCCATTTCTCAATTAGCCAATGCCTGATGCCTTATCAATGTGAGTTCTTCTTATCTGTTTGTATTAGGGCGTCTGCCTGCCAATGTGTGTGTCGCAGAACTAAACGTACCATAAAGAACACATTCTAATGTAAAAACAACAACAGAGGTGCATCTTTCAGAACCTGGTTTCCAATTATGACTGTAGCTGGAAGTTTCAATGCAAATGTATTACACAAATTGTGTGTGTGTGGGTGTGTGTGGGTGTGTGTGTGTGGGGGGGGGGGGGGTGTATCTGACCACAAAGTAACATCATATTTAATGACCAAGAGAGTAGTTTACATTGTTATTTTCCTGTAATATGACTTTTTAGGTGGGTGTTCAGAGGCGACATTCAACAGTACCAGGACAATATTAATGCCAGGACACATTGTTTTTTTTCATGATAAAAATACTGTAACGCATGACTTATATGCGTTACATATATGATTTTAACCCAAGTTCTCTCTTGAGAGGTAAAATACTTATCCTACTTCTTCTACTTGTGTACAAAAACCAACTACACAAGCACAGTTAGAATTGCACAGTGTGTTTAGATTGGGTCTCTCTGTTTTCAAGCTTCAATCTCAAACATCCACTGATACTCAGTTCAAAACAAATCTGACCCCAGAGACACAATTTGTAAGACTACATCAAATGCAATACATTCATTCCCAGACCCCCTGGTTGAGAGTTGCTGCTCTGGGCCCATATCCATTGAGTGTCTCAGAGTACTGATCTAGGATCAGTTCCCACTGTCCGTTCATTAATAATCTAAAAGGCAAAACTGATCCTTAGTCTGAGATGCTTTATGAATACTGATGTAAGTGGACCCACAAACACAGGCACAGTTTGGAGCGCTTTTGGTCCCATGAAATTATTATGACTGTACTGTAATGACTGCATGTAATAAACAACATGCAACACCTATCTATAACGTCTCTCTCTCTCTCTCCCTCCCTCATCCTCCCTATCTCTGTCTATGTGTATTTATTGCTCCATTGAAGCACTTATCTATGAACTGGGACACAGAATGATCTGTATTTGTAACACTACACTAGCTGAATTCTCTCATCTTTAATGTTGTTCTATGGGGAATTGAGAGCTCCAAAGGGCACATAGATGTTACACAAAAGCAATAAATAGCACACAGCAAATTGGCCAGTGTTGATTTTTCAGTGTTACATTTCTAGTGTTGATTCAGGAGTTAAATTCACTCAGCAAGAGTGAATTTAACACTCAGGGGTGTCAAAGATCCCCTAGTGTTGGTGTTAATAACCAGAGTTATTGTTTTACACTGTGGATAGTAAAACAGTCCAATCAAAACCACAGCCAACATTATCATATTTCCGCAAGTAGATTTTTTTTTTAGGATTGTTTTTAAATGTCTGTGTTTTTGCATATACATTGGTTGAATTATTAATCTTAGTGCTGAACAAAATATGAAATATGAAAATTAGGCTTTACACCATACACCATTTCATTATATTTCACTCCACTGTAGAGTGAAATACTAATTAGTTCACTCAAGTGTATAGTAAAATGCCTATTAGTTCACTCCAGTTTATGGTTAAATCCTTAAAATTTCACTCCAGTTATTGTGAATTTCACACAGCCAGTGTTAATTTTCTACTCTGTATAGAGTTACAGAAACACTGTCTAAATGTTAACATTTTAACACTTTTGAAAGTGTTAATGTCACTCTGTTGAGAGTGTATGCATATGCACACCTCAACATTTTTCAAATTAACACTACAGCGAGTTAGTTTAACACTTCCGATTTTGCTGTGTAGCTATACATATATTTCCACCCTAGTCATGCATGTTAGAAGTTACAATACATTGCCCATGTACTAATACAAGATCCAGTCCAGAATTACTTTACAGTAAGAGTTTTAATGTGGACACTACAGGAATCGAACCCACAACCTTACCATTACTTTTTTGTGCTGTATTGTCGTAACCAACTGAACTAAGCTGTGACATCACAGGTTCTCTTCCTATCATGTAGTAGTGCTGTCAATACATGTGTAGCCTACGGGCCATCTTATGGGTTCATCGCAATAGTCGAGTAGCTTCCTCTCCTTGACTCCTTTCTTCCATCCTCACTGACATTAAATAACTGGACAGGTGAAAACACATTCCTGGAAGGCATCCACTGTATTGCTTTCACCTGTGCTGTGTTGTCAGATCAGTAAAGATGAAGGAGAGGAAACAAGGAGAGGATGTAACTTTTATTGAAATGCAGCCATATTATGTACCCTCTCACACTCTCCCTGAGTCACTTGGAGTATGTATGTTTCTAAGTATCCCGCACAATCAGAGAGCTGGATCTTATCTTCTGGCTTCTGTGATAAGTCTGCTCCCGAGTGGCACAGCGGTCTAAGGCACTGCGTCTCAGTGCTAGAGGCATTACTACAGACCCTGGTTTGATTTCAGGCTGTATCACAACCGGCCGTGATTGGGAGTCCCATAGGGTGGCGCAGAATTGGCCCAGCGTTGTCCGTGTTAGAGTTTGGCCAGGGTAGGCCATCATTGTAAATAAGAATTTGTTATTAACTGACTTGCCTAGTTAAATAAATATAACACTGTGATTGAAGGAATGTCTTGCTATGTGCATTTCAAGGAAATGACCCTGTGTTTCCCATAAATGAAAGTGATTAATGGATGATACTGGGTCAAATGTCACAGTTCAACCTTTATAGCTATATTATATTATTGGAAGCATGTGTGTGTGCGTGTGTGTGCGTGTGTGTGCGTGTGTGTGCGTGTGTGTGTGTGACTCCATCCATTGAAGTGGCCCAGTCCAGAAACAACCCATATAGGCCCTAGATCCTAGCCCCTAGTCCCTAGCCCTTAGCTCCTAGTCCTTAGCTCCATGCACTTCTGTTCTGGAGATATGATAGTCAAAGTCCTACCCTCCCTAATCAGAGGGCAAGGAGATACCATAATACTTATACCTATCAAATACTTTCATGTTTTTGTCAGTACCTATCTTTAAAGATTGTGGAGGGTAGAGCATTTTTACAATCTACAATGCAATACATTATATTGTGCTCCATTCAATAATATGAGATATATGAGACAAAAGATTTTTGGACTAATAGTGCATCCTTGTGGATTCGTGCTTACATTTCATGTCATAGCCTGGTCATAGCACGTCGCACAGCGTTTATCAAAGACAATCTGGTCTCATAGACTAGACGTAATATAGTAAATGTTAATCCGGAACAACCAAATTGGTATCATATGTTACTTTGGTATGTTGAGATAAAACAGAAGGTTGCTTTAAGGCCCAGTGCAGTCCAAAACGATTTTTCTGTGCTGTATATATATTTCCACACTATGAGGTTGGAATGATACTGTGAAATTGTGAAAATTATGATAGTGTCCTTTTAGTTTAAGAGCTGTTTGAAAAGGCAACTTGAAATTTCAGTCTGTTTTGGTGGGATGGAGTTTTGGCCTACCTGGTGACATCACCAGGTGGTATATTAGTTAATAAACCAATAAGAAAGAGCGTTCCAGACCTCTCTGCCAATAACAACTAGTTTTCAGACACCTCTTCCTGACAGCCCAGCAAAATTCTTGCTTGAGAAATTACTGTTTTTAGCTATTTTTGTCAGGGTGGATGGGTTGGCATATAACACAAAAGTCTAGCGAACTTTTAGCAACCCAAAGGTTGCATGTTTGAATCTCATCATGGAAACCTTTAGCATTTTAGCTAATTAGCAACCACTTACTACTTTTTAGCTACTTTGAAACTACTTATCATGTTAGCTAACCCTTATCTAACCCTAATCTTAACCACTAGCCTAGCTAACGTTAGCTAATTCATAACATGTCAAACGTTTAGAGAAATTCCTAACATATTGTACAAATTGCAATTCGTAACAGTTACATACGAATTGTAACTCGTAACATATGATGCGAAATTGATTAATACATATCATACGAAACATAACATATCACAATAATTAAAGATTTACAGATTTACTTTTACTATGCTACGTTTTCCCCTGAGTCCACGTTGCAGCCGAACGTGAAGTGATATAAAGCAGCGTAAGGTGTCATAAGCGTTCTCTTTCCTGCCTATCCTTGGACGAGGAAGGCGGTGTATTCGCAGTGTTAATTTTACCAAAAGTTTATCTACCAACATCAGGCAAAATGGTAAGTTGATTTTGAATTGTTTTGCTATGATTCGGTGGACCGGAGATTCAGTGTTGTCCTTGGGTAAAGAGTTGGAGCCCTCTTTCCCCATTGCCGGTGACTAGTTGAAAGGAACCGGGCCCGGTGAAGCAGCCTCCGGGGCACCCAAGATGGATGCTCCCTGTTTGAACTGCATGACGATGTTAAGAAAACCGCGGCGGACATAGCTAAATTAACCCCCATATGAGATGTAATCATTTTACAGTTACCAATTTCTCCTTAATTTCGTTTAAGTAATATGGTGACTGCTTGGATCTACGCAGATGTCAAATGTTGGTTTTTACTATCAAACTAACCGTCTTTAGGGGTTTCAAGTCTGTTTTATAACTGGGCCCGCCCAGTTAACTCTAGGCCAGGGTTTCCCAAACTCCGTCCCCGGGACCCTAAGGGGTGCACGTCTTGAATTTGGCGAGATGACATTACACAACTGACTCAACTAATCATCAAGCGTTTTTAAATTTTAATCAGCTGTATAGTTGTTTGGGCAAAAACCAAAACGTGCACCCCTTCGGGTCCCGATGTCGACGACAGAGTTTGGGAAACGCTGCTCTAGGTATCACCCTCTATAGTTTTGGGGGTAATACTTTGTTTTTGACCACTAACGTTATAGCTAGTCACTGTTTGACAACGGTCATTAGCAACATCGATATTCAAAACCGTTGGTGATGGTAGCAAACTGTCCCATATGTCAATTCTAGTGTAACGTTAGATAGCTAACGCGCAGTTTTGTTGTATACATTGGCCAGCTGGCAGTAAAACGTCAGTTATTGGGTCCGAGGTGGCGTGACTTCTAGTTAGGTCGTTGTGTGTTGGATTGCTCAGATTTAGGCCAGCAAGTACAGCGTGATGCGGTTGTGCAAAATGGGCAGTTCCTAAGTAGCGTGCGTCACTGCTTATATCAAAAAGGCCTCTACTCAAGTCTAGGGCGGCATATGCGCCAACGCTGACTCGTTCAACTCAAAGGATCGTCTCTTCGCGTTTATCAACAGAATAGGACTGCCACGATTACATGAGTCATCGAGCCAGCTGCCAATATAGCTAGATTAAAAACAGATTATTCTTTATTGGTCGAATAAGCGGCATATTGGCTGCCGGTGGTCCCTCCCTTTTTTAAATGGGCTATGTGTTGAATTCCAGTCTGCGTTAGACTACTGCAGGCTACTGTCATGTCACCAGCCAAGATGGATAACATGTCACCTCACCCCATTTGAGCAGAAGATTAGGCCTAATGCAAATCTCGGCATCCCTTTTCTGATGCACCTCCTAAAGGGCTAGATGGTCAATGCATTGTAGCCCCTTTCCTCTTGCTAGATGTAGTTATCAGAGGTTACATGCTTCTATAGGACAGTCAGTCCATCATAGATCATTTCTTTGTTTCCTTTTAATGCTCTTTGGTTTTGACCAGGGTTGCTGCTAAGAAATGTAAAAAGTATTTAAGCATGTACATATAAAGTGCATCTTTTTAATTTACTTATTTAGTTAGCCAGTTTAGTCATCAAGACTGGAACAGATTCTCTTAACATTTTCTGATGTGGATCTTTGTCTCTCAGGTGAACTTTACAGTGGACCAGATCCGTGCCATCATGGACAAGAAATCCAACATCCGTAACATGTCTGTGATCGCTCACGTGGACCACGGCAAGTCCACGCTGACCGACTCCCTGGTGTCTAAAGCCGGGATCATTGCGGGGTCTCGCGCCGGAGAGACACGCTTCACAGACACTCGCAAAGACGAGCAGGAGCGCTGTATTACCATCAAGTCCACGTAAGTAGTACAGGGTTGTTCCTTCTGTTAACTAAAAAAAATGGAAACTGGTTTCTTATTGGAAAAGTTCAGGTAGTCCCCCCATTTCAGTCTGGTTGCTTCCATTTATTTGTAAGTGAATACAACCCAGCAGTGCCTGTTTGAATCTTGCATATGTATTTTGCTTGGTGGGGGGGTGAAGCTCTTAAAGTTAAATTGTTGGCCTTCACCAGAATAAATATAAAATAACAAATTTAAATATTTTTTACTTGAAGAGTGAGTTGCCCCTCCATGTGATCTATTGACTCAGGGTGGCTTCTGAGCACTTTTTCCCCATCGTTGTATGAACAGTTGTCATATACGTACACGCTTTCATTATTCTGCTGCCCTGAGTACATAGTGATGGATATTTGACATTCTTCAAAGTAGCCACCCTTTGCCTTGATGCACACTCTTGGCCTTCTCTCAACCAGCTTCATTAGGTAGTCACCTGGAATGCATTTCAATTAACAAGTTAATTTGTGCAATTTCTTTCCAAAGATAGCCCTATTTGGTAAAAGACTGAGTCCATATGGCAAGAACAGGTCAAATAAGCTGAGAAACAAGACTGATAGTAGTTTCCTACTATCCCGGTCTGCATCCCACAGCTGACTGGGATGCTTGGTTTCAGACAAACAGTAACATTAAAATATATAATTCACCTGTTTTATCTACCCTCCCTCCTCTCAGGGCCATCTCGATGTACTATGAGCTGGGGGAAAACGACATGGCCTTCATCAAGCAGACTAAGGATGGGCTTGGCTTCCTCATCAACCTGATTGACTCACCGGGCCATGTGGACTTCTCCTCTGAGGTCACAGCCGCCCTTAGGGTCACAGACGGCGCACTGGTGGTGGTCGACTGTGTCTCAGGTACTCACGGTCTTGTCTCTTGCTGTTTTGTGTTCTGTCTTTGTTCAAGTCGCCTTTCTCCCATTGTCAGTCTGTTCTGCCTCTCTCCCACTCTTGATTTTCATGTTCATTTTAGTCATTTAGCATATGCTCTTATTCAGAGGGACTTACAGGAGCAATTATGGTTGAGTACCATGCTCAAGGATACATCATCAGATTTTTCACTTAGGCTGCTCAGGGATTCGAACAGCAACCTCTGTTACTGGCCCAACTCTCGTAACCACTAGGCTAACCTGTTCATCTAACAACTTCTTTCTCTCCCATGGTCAGGTGTGTGTGTGCAGACAGAGACTGTGTTGAGGCAGGCCATTGCTGAGCGCATCAAGCCAGTGCTGATGATGAACAAGATGGACCGGGCCCTGCTGGAGCTGCAGCTGGAGCCTGAGGACCTGTTCCAGACCTTCCAGCGCATTGTGGAGAATGTCAACGTCATCATCGCAACCTATGGCGAGGATGAAGCGGGACCAATGGGTGCCATCATGGTGAGACCGGCACGGATTGCGCCAACAGTTCTGTGGTTTAAACGGACATTTAACATGCTTGTTACACTGCAATGGAGAAACCCATGTCCAGTTGAACTGACAGATGTAAATGGGACTGGTCCCAAAACGCTGTCATAGGTCAAACATGTTTCCTTAACAGACAATGACCTGGCCCTATTGTCTTCCCTCAGATTGACCCTGTGATCGGTACTGTGGGGTTTGGGTCTGGCCTACACGGCTGGGCCTTCACTCTAAAGCAGTTTGCTGAGATGTACGTGACCAAGTTTTCTGCTGGCAAAGACACCCAGCTGGGATCAGCGGAGAGGTGTAAGAAGGTGGAAGACATGATGAAGAAGCTGTGGGGAGAGAGGTACATGCACACACCCACTGTACACATAGTCTACACACTGTACATGATGACATGCATTTACTGTACATAGGAACACGCTTTAAGATGTGAGGACATGATGAATAATCTCTGGCCAGAGGGTGTATTCATCCGGACAGTACTGGAACAAGATGTGCGTTTAGATGGACAGGCCGAAAGATGCGCGCACAAGTGGAAGACTCAATGTAGAAATTGTGGGTAGATGGGTACACTTACTTTGGGTGTGTTCCAGATAGACATTCTCTGTGCAGATTGTCAGATGTATATCTATATGCTGTCTGGAAAAGTGTAGCATCTCATGAACCACACCAATGTGATTTAGTAACTATTTCCACAGAGCTGCACTAAATGTATCTGGAATGCACTTTCTCTCTCTCTCTGGGCTCACTTGATTTAAAAATGCCTGTTGAGCTGGTTAGGCGGAGCTTGTACCTTAGGACTGATGAAATGGCTCCAAAAGGGACAACTCCGCCTACCCCAGCGCTTCGGACGAATTAAATTAAGTGTGCCTGTTCTCTCTCGCTTTCTCAATCACACTCACACAGGTGAGGGTGTGGCAATATTGAAAAGTGATTGCAGGTATGTGGCGTGACACGGGCAGCACCATATGTACAGTGTTTTTCTCTGTATGGAGACCTGAGGAAGACCAAAGGGTTGAAGACAAAGTAAACCCATTTGGGAGCCTAAATTGCAGGTGCGCACTCTTCTCTTATGCTGGCAAACAATCTGCCGTGTTGCAAATAATTCCTGTTTTTGGCTGTTTACGTGTCACGGCTGATTGTAACCTACTATATGTAAATGCTTGTGCGTTCCTGGCTGTTGTAGTAACATGAAATGTAGTTAACTTTTGCACTTGTCTTTTTTCCTTGACTCTTAATAGCACTGGTTTTGCAGATGGCAGCTATTTTTGAAGACGGTTTTACCAAAAGGTTTTGTTTGCAAACAGGGTTGAGGTCCATTTGAATTAGTCAGTCAATTCAGGAAGTAACCTAAAATTAAATGTTTAATTATTGAAAAGGGGGTTATTTTCTCAACTGGAAAGGGTAAGTTATTCCATGTGTTAAATTCAAATCACTAAATTAATAGATTTCAATTGGAATGGGCCACTACCCTGGTTGCAACTTGAGTTGAATGCACTGTTGAAATGTGCACCGCTCTGTATAAGAGCGTCTACTGAATGACTGAACTGTCTATGTGAATATTAAATGTGTGTGTGATGTTTACCTGGTAGGTTTTTTGACCCAGCCACTGGGAAGTTCAGTAAGTCCAACCTCGGCCCTGACGGTAAGAAGCTGCCCCGCACCTTCTCTCAGCTGGTCCTGGACCCTATCTTCAAGGTGACCCCCCCCCCCAACGGTTTTGATAAAAAAATAGATATATTTAACTTGTTAAATCAGTTAACAACAATTTCTTATTGATTTCATGCTTTGACCAATAAAATGTAATTTTTATGGTAAGTAACTTCTCCCTTCCTCCAGGTATTTGATGCTATCATGAACTTCAAGAAGGATGAGACAGCCAAGCTGATAGAGAAGCTGGACATCAAGCTGGACTCTGAGGACAAGGAGAAGGAGGGTAAGCCCCTGCTGAAGGCAGTGATGCGTCGCTGGCTCCCAGCTGGAGAGGCCCTGCTCCAGATGATCACCATCCACCTGCCCTCCCCCGTCACCGCCCAGAAGTACCGCTGTGAGCTGCTCTACGAGGGACCAGGAGACGATGAGGCTGCCATGGGTGAGGGCGCATAATTTCAGCCAGCCCACAGTTTACACATCAAGACACGCTTGGCGCTTTGATTTGATGTCTCACAACCTCCAAAATAAAGTACCGGTACACTGTCCATGTCAACTAGCAAAGGATTAGACATCACATTACTTAATGACATAAAGTCTGGTATCATAATCTGATTAACATCTTCTCAGGTATCAAGAACTGCGACCCCAAGGCTCCCCTGATGATGTACATATCTAAGATGGTGCCCACCACAGATAAGGGCCGCTTCTATGCCTTTGGCCGTGTGTTCTCTGGCTGCGTGTCCACCGGCTTGAAGGTGCGCATCATGGGACCAAACTTCACCCCCGGGAAGAAAGAAGACCTCTACATCAAACCCATCCAGAGGTGTGTTTGGGGGGTACCATTTTAGAGCAGCAGATGCGTATGACTTCACTTCTTTTTGAAAGCATTGGATCTTCTCTTTCCCCTCTTCATCCCTCTCCCATTGGTCTCTTCCTCCCACTGTAGGACCATTCTGATGATGGGGCGTTACGTGGAGCCCATTGAGGATGTACCATGTGGGAACATTGTTGGTCTGGTTGGAGTTGACCAGTATCTGATTAAGACTGGGACCATCACCACCTTTGAACAGGTGGGTTGTACAGCTCATGTTTTACTATAGCAAAACTCAAGACCGCTCTGACTTTATGACTGGAGCGCTCCTAGTCTTTAGCTCTGGTCAAAAGTAGTGCACGATCTAGGGAATGGGTTGCCATTTTGGATGGACAATGGATGAGTAGTTCTCACACACACGTCATATATTCTTGTCCAACAGGCCCACAACATGCGTGTGATGAAGTTCAGCGTCAGCCCTGTGGTGAGGGTGGCTGTGGAGGCCAAGAACCCTGCTGACCTGCCCAAGCTGGTGGAGGGACTGAAGCGTCTGGCCAAGTCTGACCCCATGGTACAGTGTATCATCGAGGAGTCTGGAGAGCACATCATCGCCGGGGCCGGAGAGCTCCATCTGGAGATCTGTCTCAAGGATCTGGAGGAGGACCACGCTGGCATTCCCCTCAAGGTGAGTGAGGGGGAGGAATGGGGCATGGGGAACAAGGATTGTACTCAAGGGGGAGACTGTACTGTACTTGGAGAAAGCAATGGTGCACTACAGAGATTTTTTTTTTTCCCACTGACAATCTGCGTGTCTTTGTTCTGTTGACATGGTAAGACTATCATGGAAATGTCTGTCGACTAACTCTCTGTCCTAACCTGATTCACAACTTTCTCCTCACCCTAACAGAAATCTGACCCAGTGGTGTCCTACAGGGAGACTGTGTCTGAGGAGTCTGAAGTGATGTGTCTGTCCAAGTCCCCCAACAAGCACAACCGTCTGTACATGCGGGCTAAACCCTTCCCTGACGGCCTGGCCGAGGACATCGAGAAGGGGGACGTCAGCCCCCGACAGGAGCTGAAAATCCGCGCCCGTTTCCTGGCTGACAAGTACGAGTGGGATGTGTCGGAGGCCCGTAAGATCTGGTGCTTCGGCCCCGACGGTACCGGGCCCAACCTGTTGATGGACGTGACCAAGGGAGTCCAGTACCTGAACGAGATCAAGGACAGCGTGGTGGCTGGCTTCCAGTGGGCCGTCAAGGAGGTGGGTTTGCGTTGCGCATGATAACCAACTGCTGCATCGTGAATCATTTTCCTTGCAAAAGCTCATTGAACCGTTGTAGTTTAAATCTACGTTCATGACTTCAGTTTGTGTAAATAGATTAATTTCCAGTGTAGGCCATGCTGCAGGGACTAAGTTTACTTAATCATTTCTGTCCTGAGTTGTGACATGCAGTTCCTTCCGCCCTCCTACAGGGTGTGTTGTGCGAGGAGAACATGCGTGCGGTCCGCTTCGACATCCACGATGTGACCCTGCACACAGACGCAATTCACCGCGGTGGCGGACAGATCATCCCCACGGCCCGCAGAGTGCTGTATGCCTGCCAGCTCACCGCCCAGCCACGACTCATGGAGCCGGTCTACCTAGTTGAGATCCAGGTGTGTGGAACTACTCTGCCACCTGAACAAGAACTCGACCGCTGTCTTACATTGAATTTGTGATCAACTATGACGTTTCTGAATGTGTTTCCTGCCTCTGCAGTGCCCAGAGCAGGTAGTGGGTGGGATCTACGGTGTGCTGAACAGGAAGCGAGGACATGTGTTTGAGGAGTCCCAGGTCATGGGCACACCCATGTTCATCGTCAAGGCCTACCTGCCTGTCAACGAGTCATTTGGTGAGTTAATGCGTCCCTGGTAAGCTCCAGATCAAGTTAAGAGAATTGGAATTTCAGTGTGCATTCCAAATTGACTGAAAATTAAATCTCGCTGACCCAACCCTGTGCAGAACAGTTATTCTTATCTGATAGGTCATGTCTAGAGATGCCACATTGAACTCTGACCCAGAGTGTTGGACTGCTACTGGCAGATAGACCTCAAGTGTTAACTCCTATTCCCTGTCCCCCGCCCCAGGCTTCACTGCTGACCTGCGCTCCAACACGGGTGGCCAGGCCTTCCCCCAGTGTGTGTTTGACCACTGGCAGATCCTCCAGGGAGATCCCCAGGACCCCACCACCAAAACCGCCATTGTGGTGGCCGAGACCAGGAAACGCAAGGGGCTCAAAGAGGGCATCCCGGCCCTGGACAACTATCTGGACAAATTGTAAATGTTGTCCTGGTTCCCCCTAGCCACTACGACCCCCACCCCACTTGTGTAGATTGATGATTGGGTAGGTATACGCAATATGCGGAAGAATTCGCCTAGCCTGAGGGTAAGGTGACGCTATTGGCATACCTATCTGACCCTTTCAGATGTACACAGTGCCCGGGGGAAGGGACGAGGGCTTGGTTTGGAACTTAGTGGTTGTCTGACCTTTATCCCCCCCTCTTCATTCCTTCTATTCCTCCATTGTACGAGTGAGGGATGGGACTGTACAGTGCACTGTGAGCGCAGTAGCGCTTGCCTAAATGGAAACCTGGTGACATGAATCCAAGGATGGAAAATGTCAATCATAATAAAGATGAATAGAAATTGTACCTGGGGTGGATGTCTTTATTTGCTGTTGAATGGTCAGAAAATGGTAGCTAGTGATGAGTTGATGGTGGATCAGGACAGCCAGAGATTTGTTAATATATAAATGGTGCAACTGGAGGTGACTTCATTAATGTGCTAGTAACTATTTCTGTAATGTTCCCTGAATACTGACTTTATTTGACCTTTACACCTTGCAAACAGGATCCAGATCCAAGACCAGAAGCTTTCGACAACATTACAGGTTCTATTCAGTCTGCATTAAAGTTCAGCTTTACCGTGTAATTGCAATTTAAAGGCCATGTTTCCTCTTTAGCAATAAATGCTGCGCATGTATGTCCCCCTCAGGTGGCAATTACCTACATTTTAATTGTGGAAACTAATGCTTCAGCGTTCGACTGGGGCTCTACTCAATCGGGTCCATAATTACTTGCACCCTTGATAAAGACTCGTATACCGTAAAGTACCAGAACATTTTAGCCTAAAACCTGGTTCTCTGCCAGCAGGAACATCTCCAAGCACTAATCAAATTAATATCAGTCTGGACTTAGACTGCCCTCTTCAATTCAAACCCCAAGAGACAGATCCATCTGGAAAGATTCTGAAGAGCATGAGGGATCTT
The DNA here is from genome assembly GCA_003317085.1 of Hucho hucho. Classification (NCBI taxonomy): domain Eukaryota; kingdom Metazoa; phylum Chordata; class Actinopteri; order Salmoniformes; family Salmonidae; genus Hucho; species Hucho hucho. The sequence goes on from QNTS01002918.1 coordinate 94,569, forward strand.
AAACAATTGTACCAATCATTACCTTAATACTTGTGCAAGTATATTGGTAAAAAGGAATATAATTTCCATATGGCTGCGCATACAATATAGCATTTTTTGCTCATTGTCAAAGGTGGCAATTATGGACCCGACTGTGGTGGTAGTGAGAGCTGAACATCGTCCACCTGCCACACAGAAATAACCAGGGGGACAATCCCAAACTGTTAATGCAAGTACAATCCATAAACTTGTGGAAAAGGAATTTTCCACCTAGACATTTCAAGATGGATTTACACATTGAGACATTCATGTTAGAACAGGTAGAACAAAGCACTCAAAAGCTTTGTGCTGAATATCCTGTGAAGGCAAATTACAAATCTGAACTGCACAAAAGTATTTCATCAGACTACATTGTCTTAATATGTCCCTCATTTTGTTAGTGTAGAGACTGGAATTTAAGAGTCAGGGAATCAGGTTGGGTCACCGACCAACCAGATGGATCCTGATTGGTAGCGTAACAGTACGTTGTTCATATATACATCGGAGTAGCTGGATGCATCTCACTCCAGACCATACAAGGGGTGGTTTTGTAAATACATGTCAAGCTTTCCTCCTTTTCCCAAGTAAGAGTCAATAGTTGTGACCAGTTTATGACTTCCCCCAGTCCATTCTGGGTCTTAGGCCCGGTTGTCAAAGTAACAAGTAAAACAAGCCGACATCCCTCAACATCAAACAGACCCCTTCATGGTCAGTGGGTGTTGAGAGAGGGATAAAGACCATGTTCCAATAGTTGATAAATGCCTCCACCACTCCCTCTGTGACCTCACCACTCTGCCAGAACTGGGTGCGTGGCTTCCACCGTACATTCCACAATCCAACCAATCACATACAACCAGAGAGACTAAGGAAGGGCCACGGGGTAAATAGGCATTTGTTACATATTCAGACAGGGCCAGAGTTTCTCAGCAGTCCAGTGACCCCGAGCCCTCAGAGGTCAGGGTGAGGTTAGAGGGGACTAAGTGTAGAATATGACTTCAGGGATCTGTCCGTCTTCTACAGAGGTGCCGTTGTTGTTGCCCGCGGCGTAGCAGAAGGTGAAGCATGTCTTGGTGCCGGTGGAGGACGACTCGTGGGTCACCTTACGCATTCCCTTGGTCCCATAGTGAGAGTCAGGACCCTGAGAAAGACATGGAGAGAGGAAGAGGAGAGAGTGGAGGAGGAAAGAGGGAATAAAGCAAGCATCACTGGTTACACACAGCCAGAACAGGACCACACCTATCCAGGGAGGAAATAACACCAATCAAAACATTCCAACCTAAACAAACATGTACAGTGACATGGATGTACAGTAAGCCTGTACCTTGAGTGTGGCGCAGGCTGTGTAGTTGACGTTGGGTAGGATCTCCACCGGCTCCTTGAACATGACTCTGAAGGTGTTGGATGAGCCATCACAGCTGAAGCCTGTGTCGTTCTGACCCAGCACTGTGTTACTGTCTGTGTGAATGATCTGGGACGAAAGAGGGAAACATTACAGAAACAATCTCCCTGGTCCCATATTCCCATTATAGTGCACTACTATGGACCGGAGCCCCATTGGTCCTGATCCAAAGTAGTGCACTATAATGGGATTAGGGTGCCTTGGGACGCCAATGTCACACATTCTACACCAACACACAGCGTGTGTGTATATATATATATATATATATCTCTATCCACAGGAACGTGTATATACTGTCATCAATGATTTAGGAGAGACAAATACCAGAGAGGGAAGGAAGTCTTTGTTCCAATGTATTCTGTCTATATAAATCAAATATGATTGATTGACTGATTTGGTTAGTTAAGGTGGGCAAGTGCCTGGATGTTGACTTGGTAGTCTGTGGGGCCGTGTATGGAGCCGTAGAGGCCAAAGCCCACCACGAAGATCCTCCTGTTCACTGAAAACCTGTGAGAAGAAGAGAAGGGGGCATATTAAAACAGGAGAGGAGGAATATTAAAACAGGAGAGGAGAAGAAGAGGAGAGGATAAGAGGGATAGATTATGTGCTCAGGAAATATTTATGGGATTAAATTAGTGTGTGAGATAGTTAATTTGATCTGTGTGTGTTCTCACCGTATACGGTCACTGGTCCCACTGTAGCCCCAGCGGCTCTCCACCTGCCCGAAGCGTGTGATGCTGCACTCCTTCCCCCGGAGGCAGCAGCGAGGCCGGTCGATGAACTCTACGCGGGGCTTTGGGTTCACTGTGAAGTGAAGAAACAGACTCACCACCTCCCTGTCTGTCAGGATACTTGACTGGGCCGGGCCTGGTTGGAGATAGCAGGGATAGGAGGACATGTCAGAGTGAGGGAGACTGAGATAGTGAGAGACGTACAGTGTGAAAAAATGACTGACTGGCTCTCTCTCTCTGTGTGTGTGTGTGAGAGAGACCTGCGGCAAACTCCTCGATAGTCATGAGTGGGAAGCGGATGAGCGCGAGTGCCTTGCCCAGGACCCTGCGTTTGTTCTCTGGGGTGGGCTGCAGCTGCTGCCGGTGGGCCTCTGCTTCTGCCCAGCGTACCGCCGCAACAAATAAACGCACCTCCCTCACCCCCAGAGTGTCCCGCTCCAGCACAGCCACTAAAGTATCTGAGAGAGGAGGGAGAAAGGGTAGAAAGATGGAGGGAGAGGACAAGAAAGGGAAAGAGAGAAGACAGAGAGGAAGAAGAGAGGGAAGGAAGGGAAGACATAGGAGAAGGGGAAAGAGTGAAAAGGAGAGGAGGGAGGGAGAAGTCATCATGAGACACAAACATTGCCATGCGCATTTCAAGAACGCATTACCATATGTAGAGTGAGCTACAAAATCCAAAGTGAACTACAATACCCAGATCTATATCAGTGAAACCCTCAGCTGCGAGTGCATCTCCAGTATTCTTATCGATGTTCTCTAGACACAAGCTGGCAAGCTGGGGCTCATCGAAAAGTCGAGCCTGAAACACACACATCGATCAGAGACTCACAGTAAACAGTAGTTTACTTTACATGAACTGACCAAGAACCAATGCAACTCCTGTTTGGGACTGACCTATTGACAAACTGTACCAGAGTTATTTTGATACTGGGTCAAGCCACACAATCAGGCACTGGTTGACTTGTTTAGAGAATGCATCCCAGACAGAGAGTACAATAGTAGCTGACCTGAGTGAGCAACATGAAGGCATTGTCAGCCCGCAGGTTCTTCTTGAGGAATTCCACACAGTGGGTCTCCAAGGCTGGCACTGCATACTTCTTAGCCGTGTACAGAGTGGTCATCACTGTCTCAGGCCCTATCTGGACCTCATCAGAGTACAGGAACCTGGAGGGGACAAGATTAGATTACTGATAGCAGGGGACCTTTAATCTTAAGGCGTCAGTATTTTGTATTTATTAGGGATCCTGGGGTACATACACATTAAAACACAACACACAAAACAAAAGACAAAACATTACATCATATAACACCACTACAATACAGAATGTATAATACCACCATACAAGAATATTACAATGTACGAGTATGTAGAGTGCGTGTGTGTCTTGCTTCAGTTCGGCTCACAGAAGTCGGTTAGGCAAACGAGTGTACTTGCATAGTCCCTTAAAAGACCTTCGTTGGGAAACGAGAGAAAGGCAGCAATAGTACAGTTTGTCCATTTTGAGACGCTGTAGCCAGTATACTCTTCCTCAAAATAGCCTGAATTAATCCAACTCAAGAAATCTGTAATTAATTTAGGAGTTTTTGCAGAGGAGATCTTAGACGCACAATTTTACATCTAGTTAGGATGTTTGGTGCAGTATTTCTCAATGGGGGAAAGAAAGTGCATTATAATGAATCGTCTCTCAATGAACAACAACAAAGACTTTATTGAAGAATTCTGACAGTTGACCAATCACGGACGAAGGGGCGAACAAAAACGTCACAAAATGTCATCATAATAAATGCAGTAACTCTTCCGAACTGTTTCGGCTGGGAAGCATGCGGACGCCTTTAGAGGAAATTACATAAATGTCCAATGAAACCGCTGTGTTTGCATTGCGTAGCACAGGCAGTTGCAGTGCGTTTGGTGTGGTGCATATATTGGATTCATCGAACATATGCGTCAAACTATATGCATAGATGGCTTGACAGAAATGGTAGCAGAAGGTGAATGTTGAACTGATTGCATACATATCCAGATGATGCTGCGTACTATTTTGCGCAATAACGCTGTCGGTGTGTCGGAAGCGTTAAAGGCCCTGCATGGTCAATCCACCATCTGAAGTGGCCATACAACATTTACTGTGATTCAGCCTACACAGACGTCAGGGCTTTCATACTTATTGCGCTTAGCAGAGCTATTGTGAAGGAAGTTGTCAAGGAAGCAAGTGTGTTAATACAGGATGTACAGCCCCTACCTACCGTCAACCAATCATGTCAATATAGGGCTATACAACTTTGAGAGGCGCAGTGCAATGTGGTACGGAGTTTGAGTTGGCGTCTGCATGCCTCCAGAGGCTTAGCAAATGCGTCACAACCTCCATATGAAGCCTCTGACCACATTGTCAGATTAAGCATACATTGGCTTTAACAGTCTTGGGTGGAACCGATAACCTGGGTTCTGCATACTATATGGCCATAAACGGTCAAATACCTTGCATGGGACCATTTGCGCTGTTATGATTGTAACGTCTCTAAACCAGGAAGCATTTCTTACTTCAGTAATGCCAGAAAGGCAGCAGGTTCGACATCTGGCAACTCGATTTCCGTTGAGGTGGTCGCCATACCCCCGTTGAACATGGCATCGAAGACTGCGCTGCCCACAGCGAGAACGAATCTAACCAAAACCAAAGCCATTATCAAATCAAAACAATGCCTTTCACCACTAACATGATGCATTAAACTCGCTTGGATTAATATACATGCAAATTAGACGAATTTCTTCTACTAACCATCCTTTATAGACAAACTATAGTTATAAGGAAATGCACGTTCGTGCTTACCTGTGTGCGGGTATTCGTTGCACTCCCATACCTTTCCCCACCAGAAAATGAACGTCACTCAGAACCTCGTTATTGAACAGGAAAGCAAACCGTTCCTTTACGGTGCTTTTCGTCGCCTGCCAGTTGTACACGGGCTCCCGGTAAACCAAAACAGCAGCTGGTGCTGACGACAGTGAGGAATGGGTCCCTGGTACACTCGTAGCGGACACATTCGATGCCGTTGCTCCGGAGGCCCCCCTTGCCGCGGCGCTTTGAGCTGACGCTTGCTGAATCGAGTTCTGCACAGTCGGTGGAGTTCCAGCTGCAACACCGGCGCTTTCGCCTCCGCCAGGCCCCGACTGCGGGTTCGGGTGCCTTGCAGGCCCCTGAACCCCTCCGGTCGCACCAGTGGGCCCACCGTTAGACGTAGGCATTGAATAACCACTGTTGCTGGGCTGGCCATTTCCCAAAGGCCCTGGGCCGGAGAAATGCAGGGAGGGAGGCCTGCCGCTGTAGTCCCCAGCAGCCATCTTGAATCTGACAGCTCGTGGGAGCGGCGTGACGTATACATAAACGGAACACTGTCGGGTACGTGAACCAGAGGTTGTTTTGTAAAATATGTTTGCATATTTATATGTTTGCATATTTTCTATTATATGTTATATATAATAACAAAAATAGCGAAAAATAAAAAAGAACCATAGGCTCCAGACAGGATGCCTGTAGACCCAGATCCAGGATCAGATGATCACAACCAAGGTGGGGGGAAATGTAAAACGGACCCTAGATTATCCAGTAATAAAAACTGAGTGGTTTGAGCCCGAGTGCTGATTGGGTGAAAGCCGTGGTATATCAGACTATACCACAGATATGACAAAATAAATATTTGTACTGTTTCAATTACGTTTGTAACCAGGTTATAATAGCAATAAGGCACCTCTGGGGTTTGTAGTATATGACAATATACCGTGCACGGCTAATGGCTGTATCCAGGCACCCCGCATTGCATCGTTGATAAGAACAGTCCTTAGCCGTGGTATATTGGCAATGTACCACAGCCCCTCGGGCCTTATAACTATCCGGTATTATCCACTCTACTTTGAACTAGAGAGGGCAATCTCTGAGTGAGCTGTACAGTGCACAACGTGAGAAAAAGCCACTCTGACGTCGAATGGCGCTATTATTTCTTACTTCATTTGTCAAACGACGTAAGGAATAATAGCGTCATCTGGCGGAAGAAGGGTTACATGAGAAAGTGAGAGATAATACTCAACTGGTTTAATGATTTGATGTCAGTTGTGCCAAAACAACACATCAGGTAATAATCCTCACACTATAGTATGATCTGATAGCCTCAACAAATTACATTTAAATTGTTTGAAAATTAAACGTTTCCAATGCAATTGATTGAATGAAATAAATCAGTTGTTTCCATGTCTATGAAATACTTGATGCATAGATTCAGTTGAGACAGGGGCAGAAACAAACATTATTCTTCCTTTTTTACAAGGATTTACATCTTCTTGGTTTTTCTCTTCAACAACAAATGACTGATTGTTAAAAAGCATTATACAAATTACATAATTTATTGGCTGATTGGTTTACAAATTGTCCTGATCATTGTTTTATTAAGGAAGCAGAGAGAAAAAATTAAATAGTGGCATATCATTTGACTCTTGGAACGCACAGTGTATTAATACTTAGCTATGAAGATTAGGACTCAGAATCACATGCAGAGTTCAGTCAGTGATACACATGACTCGCTTCACGTTCTCAGGAAACCATGCAGTATTTTTTTTTTTTATGTATTACTTCTTACATTGTTACCCCGGGAAATATTAAGTTTTATTACATACAACCGGGAGGAACTATTGGATATAAGAGCAACGTCAACTTACCAACATTACGACCAGGAATACGACTCCCGAAGAGGATTCTCTGTTTGCTACCCCAACCAGGACAATAGACTGGATAGCACCCGGCGACTCAAAACAACGGCGGCGCCGGAGAAGAGGGAAACACGCCGGTCTTTTGGTCAAGCTACGTCGACGGGCGCATCGTGCACCTCTCCCGAGTATTTTAATTGCCAATGTACAGTCTCTGGACAACAAAGTAGTCGAAATCAGATCGAGGGTTGCCTTTCAGAGAGACATCCGAGACTGCAACGTTCTTTGCTTCACGGAAACATGGCTCACTCAGGACACGTTATCTGAGTCGGTACAGCCACCTGGTTTCTCCACGCATCGCACCGACAGAAACAAACATCTATCTGGTAAGAAGAAGGGTGGGGGTGTGTGTCTTATAATTAACGAGACGTGGTGTGATCATAACAACATACAGGAACTCAAGTCCTTTTGTTCACCTGACATAGAATTCCTTACAATCAAATGCAGACCGCATTATCTACCAAGAGAATTCTCCTCGATTATAATCACAGCCGTGTACATCCCCCCTCAAGCTGACACATCGACGGCACTGAAAGAAATTAATTTCACACTAGGTAAATTGGAAACCACATATCCCGAGGCTGCATTTATTGTGGCTGGGGATTTTAATAAGGCTAATTTGAGAACAAGGCTCCCGAAATTTTACCAGCATATCGAATGTGCCACCCGGGCTGGTAAAATCCTGGATCATTGTTATTCCAACTTCCGTGATGCATACAAGGCTATTCTCCGCCCTCCTTTCGGCAAGTCTGACCATGACTCAATTTTGTTGCTCCCAGCCTACAAACAGAAACTAAAACAGGAAACGCCTGTGCTCAGGTCTGTTCAACGCTGGTCCGACCAATCTGATTCCATGCTGCAAGATTGCTTCGAGCACGTGGACTGGGATATGTTCCGGATAGCATCTGACAACAACATTTATGTATACGCTGATTCGGTGAGCGAGTTTATTAGCAAGTGCATTGGTGATGTTGTACCCATAGCAAATATTAAAACCTTCCCCAACCAGAAACCGTGGATTGATGGCAGCATTCGAGCAAAACTGAAAGCGCCAACCACTGCTTTTAACCAGGGTAAGGCTACCGGAAACATGACTGAATACAAACAGTGTAGCTATTCCCTCCGCAAGGAAATCAAACAAGCGAAGCGTCAATATAGAGACAAAGTAAAGTCACAATTCAACGGCTCAGACACAAGAGGAATGTGGCAGGGTCTACAGTCAATCACGGACTACAAAAAGAAAACCAGCCCCGTCGCGGACCACGACGTCCTGCTCCCAGACAAACTAAACAACTTCTTTGCTCGCTTTGAGGACAATACAGTGCCACCGACACGGCCTGCTACCAAAACCTGCGGGCTCTCCTTCACCGCAGCCAACNGTGAGGGTAGGAAACAACATCTCCACCCCGCTGATCCTCAACACTGGGGCCCCACAAGGGTGCGTTCTCAGCCCTCTCCTGTACTCCCTGTTTACCCATGACTGCGTGGCCAAGCACGCATCCAACTCAATCATCAAGTTTGCTGACGACTACAGTGGTAGGCTTGATTACCAACAACGACGAGACAGCCTACAGGGAGGAGGTGAGGGCCCTCGGAGTGTGGTGTCAGGAAAATAACCTCTCACTCAATGTCAACAAAACAAAGGAGATGATCGTGGACTTCAGGAAACAGGAGAGGGAGCACCCCCCTATCCACATCGAGGGGACAGTAGTGGAGAAGGTGGAAAGTTTTAAGTTCCTCGGCGTACACATCACGGACAAACTGAATTGGTCCACCCACACAGACAGCGTGGTGAAGAAGGCGCAACAGCGCCTCTTCAACCTCAGGAGGCTGAAGAAATTCAGCTTGTCACCAAAATCACACAAACTTCTACACATGCACAATCGAGAGCATCCTGTCGGGCTGTATCACCGTCTGGTACGGCAACTGCTCCGCCCACAACCGTAAGACTCTCCAGAGGGTAGTGAGGTCCACACAACGCATCACCGGGGGTAAACTACCTGCCCTTCAGGACACCTACACCACCCGATGTCACAGGAAGGCCAAAAAGATCATCAAGGACAACAACCACCCGAGCCACTGCCTGTTCACCCCGCTACCATCCAGAAGGCGAGGTCAGTACAGGTGCATCAAAGCTGGGACCGAGAGACTGAAAAACAGCTTCTACCTCAAGGCCATCAGACTGTTAAACAGCCATCACTAACATTGAGTGGCTGCTGCCAACATACTGACTTAAATCTCTAGCCACTTTTAACATAGGAATTGGATGTAACAATGTATCACTAGCCACTTTAAACAATTTTGTATATAATGTTTACGTATCCGACATACTCATATCAAATGTATACACTGTACTCTAAACCATCTACTGCATCTTGCCTATGCCGGTCAGCCATCGCTCATCCATATACTTATATGTACATACTCGTATTCATTCCTTTACTCTTGTGTGTATAAGGTAGTTGTGAATTTGTTAGATTACTTGTTAGATACTACTGCATGGTCGGAACTAGAAGCACAAGCATTTCGCTACACTCGCATTAACATCTGCTAACCATGTGTATGTGACAAAGAAAATTTGATTTGATGAGAAACAAAGAGACATTATAATATGTTTAATAATAAAGACATTATGTTAGAATAAGTGATTCAGCTGCTGTGCCAACACATCCCTGGGCCCAGTTTTTCCAAATATATCTATCTGGATTTCGCATATCTCATAGGATTAAATTCATAGAAATAGAATGAATAGAACAGGAGTCCCCATTCTACTAATTCTATTTCTATGCATTTAATCCTAACCGATAGGCAAAATTGAAAAACAGACTGTACCACCTTATCCTGAATGACTTCCTAATGACTGACCATACAGAGCAGAGCTGTTGCTCCAGACTGCCTCTGACACACATGACCAGAGATACCGTAGAGCTATATGCAGACATGGCTTCATCAATGCAGATTTAGCCGGGGATATTTACCTAAAACCCTCTGCCATCTTGTCTTTACAATGTGCTCCTTTATCATCACTTTATCATATGCACAGTTCAAAATGAAGTGGAATCTTTAAACAATCTTTTCATTTTCACCTGGTGAACAGCAGGTGGCCAGTGATGGTGCTGTGGTGGTTTACATCATCAAATACCCATGAGTTTACACACAGTCGCATGAAGACCACATCTCCCACCTCCAGCATCAGAGGAATGAGGGGAACATTTATGAATAGTTTTATAACATCTTGAAAGTTGGGTAACACTTTGCATTACGGTTTTGATATACCTGTGTAAGAAACTGAGTTTCTCATCTGCAGATCAAAAACATATTGTTTGCATGAAGTGATCAATGGCTTGAAGCTCTAATAGTTTGCATTTACTTGTCTTTTGACAAGTTTTCTTTTTTTCTTCTTTGAATTATAGGCATTGCCGATGTTTGTGAAGTTTCAGCATTGTAGGGTCATGTGTTTCCTTCTCCTGATGCAAACAGTGAAGCTGAGAAATCCACCGTCCTGACTGTGAGACACAAATTAAACATTGATGTTAGCTCTCTTTTTTCCTTTATTTAATCCTGAAAGCCTGGACAGTACATATAGGGGACATTCCATTGGGCCTGTGTAGTCACTCATAAAACACTCGGAATTATCAGCATATCATTACCATGCAGAAGTTTTTAAAACATAATCATCATCAACACAACAAGCTAGCCATTCTAATTAGCAACATTTTAACATCTGCATCTGGTTAAATTATTCATTATGAATAATTAATTATCTCAAAGGGAAAGAATGACTTTATTTAGAAAATTTTCTCTCTTCAGCATGTCCACCTGGGTCTTTAGGTTATTCTTTAGTGATGACATAATTGATTTTGAGATATAAATGTCAGTGCTTGACTTGGACAGGAGCTCACCGGAGGTGAGAACCAGCACCTAAAATGTTCTACTGCTTAATTTCCTGCACTTTTTATAGAATAACTTGGATCTGCAGCCTCTGCCATTTTAATATGTAAAAACATTATGGGGGTTATTCATACCACCTTATACTTCAGTATCAAGCAAGAATACCCAGTACAACAAAGGGAAACTATTACTGTTGTTATGGATTACTGTTTTTTTTACTTCATTCTCTCTTCAACATGTTCACTTGGGTCTCAGACACTCTCATTTTAACTGCCTGGGCTACAATTACATAAATACAACATTGTTATATCAGTGGGAAATCGAGATATGACCAGTAGTCAAACATAAAGTACACTGTAAAAAATGTTTGGTTGTTGTTTCAATTCATTATTATTAAGTAACTTCTTCCACAGGCTTTTTTGGTTTACTCAACTTTTCTGTCCAAGTGTTAGTTGAACAAAAACATTTTTTAGGCCCAAACTTGAGGTAACGTAGGCAAAAATTGTCAACTTAAAATAATGTTTGGATAAATTGTCTCATATGTTCATGATTATATTGTGCTTGTTAATTTATGCAGTAATTCATATTCAATTCATTGAATGTCTGCCCCTAGGATTCAAACTCACAACCTCTTGGTTCATGGTATTCCAATCTTCCTGCCACATTCACCATATGTGTCAATGACTGCTTTCACCTGTATTGCTACACTTTGCACATGAAAGTAACTCTCAGCTCTGTTAAAAGAACACTCAAGACAAACTATTTTATTTATCATAGTGATTAAGGAGTTACATTAAAACAGAATAATATGCTCCACCCACAAACATTAAACAACTATACAGAAAAACCTCAAATTGCTGAAATAAGTTCATCAAATCAATGATGAGAGAATAGATAGATAAACTGACAACTGACAGACATGGTGGAGGAGCAGGAAGATCAGAATGTCATGAACCAATAGGTTGTATGTTCAAATCCCTGGTGAGGACATGTTGAATAATAATGACTGTATAAATTAACTTACACAATGTATGTCAACGTGTGTCAAATATGTAAGTTGAAAACATTGCTTGTTAAAGCACTGTGTGTAACCAGTTGCACATACTTTTTGGGGTTTGTTCAGGTAACACTTGGACCAAAAAGTAGAATAAACAAAAAAAAAGGAAGTGGAACCAGTTACTTAATAATAATTTGTTGAAACATCTAGATTTTTTTTTTATACATTACAATATATTTCTGGTTTTTGTATGTTCATAGTTTACTTACCAACTATGTTCTCAATACAACGTTTTTTTCCTAATTTGTCCCTCATATTGCCGTAATTGTCTCTCTTCAGTTCTTCTACCCGGTTCTCAGTAACATTTGCGCTGGTTTTCACAGCAATTAGCTCCACTGCTTGGACTGAAATACAGGAGTTGTAGGGCACTGAATATCAAAACATGATATATTTTTTTATTCTGTTATTGTATACAGTGTCCTATTAGGAACACCTCAGTCTCAGCCTGTGTCAATGCCAGAAGGAGTAATCGGCCATGTCTCAGAACAGCATGGGTGTCAGGTTGGCAGGTTTGTTGAGGGCAGAATGAGGCTTCAGTTAAATATCTCTGGTTTTGTATCTCTAGCTCATTCTCACCGCCTCCCCAGACACACAGCAGCACAACAACGTCAGCAGAACCACACTAGTCTTCATTCTCAAGCTGAATGACTCTTTTCTCTTCTTGCAGAGTGTAATGTTTGTGTCGTGATTCTCTCCTTTATATACCCTCACCTGTTTAACCATTACCAAGTCCACATGTATTTTGCTACTACTAAAGTACCGTAGGGCCTTAGGTCAGATTTGTTTACAACATGCAGAGAAAAGACTTACATTTTAACTGGCATCAGATATACTAAAGTAATAAAATACCAATTATTAACTTAACCTTTTACTGCAGTGGGCTAAATCAGGGTCACACAGAGTGATTCTTGGTAGTCTTAAACAAATCTAAATTGAAACAAAAGTCTACATCTCACACATATGTACCATGTCAGATAGAGTTTAAATGTATTTAATTTTGAGTTTGCATCCCAATATTACACTTTACACCACAGAAGACTGAAATATAACAAAACCGTTTGACATAGAAACATTTGTCTGTTTTTTTTTTTTATTATCGTTATTATTTATGAAATTATGAAAAATATGAATAACATTCCACCCAAGAAGCCAAAGAGCACTTTTGGTAATTGACTGCAGTAAAGGGCTACTGCACAAAAGGCATATGGTGCAGGGATTGAGATACAATATGTTTTCATATTCTTTAACATATTGTTTATACACTTTATACTAAATCCAGACCCAGTAACATTGCTGTTGAGAATTGGGTTGAGATGGGCAACTGTTGTCGGCAAGCCTATTTACAAAAACAAACAACAAATATTCAAAACATTTCAGTGATAAACACAAACTCTATTGCTTTAACAACAAGAGAAGAACCCTAGACAGGATGTGGATACTATAAACATCTTGTGCATATAATCGCTGGCTCCAGCACGTGATTCATTAAAAAAGTAAGTAAGACAAATTTGCTAAATAAACTAAAGGAAAAAGACTGACTGATGAATAATAATAACGAGACTATATACAAGGGGTACCGATATTGAGTCAATGTGCAGGGGTACGGGGTAGTTGAGGTAATATGTACATGTAGGTAGGGGTAAAGTGGCTAGGCAATCTGGATAGATAAACGGAGTAGCAGCAGTGCATGTGAAGAGTGTGAAGGAATGTGAATGTATGTGTGTGTGTGGTTAGTCCAGTGAGTGTACATCGAGCCTGTGCAAGAGAGTCAGTGCAAAAAATAATAATACATAATAATAAAATCAGGGGTCAATGTAAATAGCCCTGGTAGCCGTTTGATTAATTAACTGTTCAGGAGTCTTATGGCTTGGGGCAGAAGCTGTTAAGGNATAAACGGAGTAGCAGCAGTGCATGTGAAGAGTGTGAAGGAATGTGAATGTATGTGTGTGTGTGGTTAGTCCAGTGAGTGTACATCGAGCCTGTGCAAGAGAGTCAGTGCAAAAAATAATAATACATAATAATAAAATCAGGGGTCAATGTAAATAGCCCTGGTAGCCGTTTGATTAATTAACTGTTCAGGAGTCTTATGGCTTGGGGCAGAAGCTGTTAAGGAGCCTTTTGGTCCCAGACTTGGCGCTCCGGTACCGCTTGCAGTGTGGTAGCAGAGAGAACAGGGCTTTCCTCTGACACTGCCTGGTATAGAGGTCCTGGATGGCAGGAAGCACTACCCTCTGTAGCGCCTTGCTCTACCAAGCGGTGATGCAACCAGTCAGGATGCTCTCGATGGTGCAGCTGTAGAACATTTTGAGGATATGAAGTCCCATGCCAACTCCTGAGGGGGAATAGGCGTTGTCGTGCCCTCTTCACGACTTTGCTGGTGTGTTTGTAATGGACCATGATAGGTTCTTAGTGATGGGGACACCAAGGAACTTGAAGCTCTCAACCAGCTCCAGTCCACAATCAGCTCCTGTGTCTTGCTCATGTTGAGGAAGAGGTTCTTGTCCTGGCACCACACTGCCAGGTCTCTGACCTCCTCCCTATAGGCTGTCTCATTGTCGTCTATGATCAGTCTTACCACTGTCGTGTCATCTGCAAACTTAATGATGGTGTTGGAGTTGAGTGCGGCCACACAGTCACGGGTGAACAGGGAATACAGGAGGGGACTAAGTACAAATCCCTGAGGCCCCCCCCCCCCCTTGTTGAGAGGAAGCGTGGCGGATGTGTTGTTATCTACTCTCACCAAATGGGGGCGGCCGGTCAGGAAGTCCAGGATCCAGTTGTGGAGGGAGGTGTTTAGTCCCAGGGTTCTTAGCTTAGTGATGAGCTTTGTGGGCACTATGGTGTTGAACGCTGAGCTGCAGTCAATTAACCTCTCCAGGCACCGGGGCAGTATTCGGAAGTTTGGAGAGTCTGGCGTGCCCAAAGTAAAATGCCTGCCACTCAGGCCCAGAAACTAGGATATGCACATAATTAGTACTATTGGGAGGAAACACTCTGAAGTTTCTAAAACTGTTAAAATAATGTCTGTGAGTATAACAGAAGTGATATAGCAGGCAAACACCAGAGGAAATTCTGTCCGGAAAAATGTTTTTTTGTGACATGCCCTCACTTTCAATGGCTGCCTATGGGATTCTCTGTAAAATAGGACCCAGGTTGCAGTACCTATGGCTTCCACTAGATGTCAACCGTCTTTAGACAAGGTTTCATGCATTTATCATGGAAGATAACCAAACAGAAGAAGAATTTGTAAGAGGAGTGACAAAGTCACTTCAGTTTTTGGTGCGCGAGACCGTGAGCGCATTCTTCTGTATTTTCCTTTTCTATCGTTTAGGATATTATCCGTGTGAAATATAATCGTTAATATACATTAAAGGATACATTATAAATGATGTTTGATTTGTTTGG
>QNTS01002918.1:111204-138245 GCA_003317085.1 Hucho hucho
TGACCAAATACTTATTTTCCACCATAATTTGCAAATAAATAAATTAAAAATCCTACAATGTGATTTTCTGGATTTCTTTTTCTCATTTCGTCTGTCATAGTTGAAGTGTACCTATGATGAAAATTACAGGCCTCTCTCATCTTTTTAAGTTGGAGAACTTGCACAATTGGTGGCTGACTAAATACTTTTTTGCCCCACTGTATATGTGTTTTGTGAGAACCGCGCTGGTTATGGATTTATGCTAATGCATAAAATATGTGAGGTGCTATCCTCAAACAATCAAATGTTGTGCTTTCGCCGTAAAGCCTTTTTGAAATCTGACAACGCTGTGATATTGTCAAGACTCTAAGCTTTTGATGACTATGCATCACTTGTATATTGATGAATGTTTGGAAAATTCCAGAAAATTATGTCATTGCTTTAGAAGCTTCTGATAGGCTAATTGACATCATTTGAGTCAATTGGAGGTGTACCTGTGGATGTTTTTCAAGGCCTACCTTCAAACTCAGTGCCTCTTTGCTTAACATCATGGGAAAATCAAAAAATTGTAGACCTCCACAAGTCTAGTTCATCATTGGGAGCAATTTCCAAACCCCTGAAGGTACCACGTACATCTTTATAAACAATAGTATGTAAGTATAAACACCATGGGACCACGCAGCCATCATACCGCTCAGGAAGGAGACGGGTTCTGTCTCCTAGAGATGAACGTACTTTGGTGTGAAAAGTGCAAATCAATCCCAGAACAACAGCAAAGGACCTTGTGAAGATTCTGGAGGAAACAGGTACAAAAGTATCTATATCCACAGTAAAACGAGTCCTATATCAACATAACCTGAAAGGCCGCTCAGCAAGGAAGAAGCCACTGCTCCAAAACCGCCATAAAAAAGACAGACTACGGTTTGCAACTGCACATGGAGACAAAGATCATACTTTTTGGAGAAATGTCCTCTGGTCTGATGAAACAAAAATAGAACTGTTTGGCCATAATGACCATCGTTATGTTTGGAGGAAAAAGGGGGAGGCTTGCAAGCCGAAGAACACCATCCCAACCGTGAAGCACGGGGGTGGCAGCATCATGTTGTGGGGGTGCTTTGCTGCGGGAGGGACTGGTGCACTTCACAAAATATGTGGCATCAGCTCCAGCTCTGTCAGGAGGAATGGGCCAAAATTCACCCAATTTATTGTGGGAAGCTTGTGGAAGGCTACCTGAAACGTTTGACCCAAGTTAAACAATTTATAGGCAATGCTACCAAATACTAATTGAGTGTATGTAAACTTCTGACCCACTGGGAATGTGATGAAAGAAATAAATCATTCTCTCTACTATTATTCTGACATTTCACATTTGTAAAATAAAGTGGTGATCCTAACTGACCTAAGACAGGGAATTTTTACTAGGATTAAATGTCAGGAAATGTGAAAAACTGAGTTTAAATGTATTTGGCTAAGGTGTATGTAAACTTCCGACTTCAACTGTATGCCACTAATGATCGCTAGTTTGGAGAAAGGTAATACATTGTATTTACGTGAAGCTGGCTTCGATAGTTGAGCTGGTGTTGTGAGGCTCTGGTTTGCCCAGTTGAGGCCGCCATTGTCCTTTGTCGATTCTTCCGGGTCGTTGTGGAGTGAGATGTTGTGGTTTTCTGTGTCGGTCAATGTTCTTACTAAATTTGCTACCTAAACAGCTGCAGTCTGTTAGGCTGTAATCTAGGACTCACTTCTTCTTGAGTGATCAGTAGTTCAGAGTTCACACCATTTCACATGTGACGCAAGCTCTCACGTTTTCTGGCCTGTAGAGTTGAAATTAGAATTAGCCCTTTTTAAACGTGAAGACGAGTCCTCACGGTATTTGGAACTGAGGTGACTTCGTCACGGGGGCTTTTATTCTAGAGTGGAAAAGGGGTTGGTTCATCATTTCCAACCAATGTCTATTCACTTGGGCGTGGCTACTGACTGGGCACAAGTTACCATAAAACAAAGATTTTCATTTTAGAAGACTAAATCACATTGTTATCTTTTCAAAGTATTCTTATACTTTGTTAGACATTTTATCCCACATTCAGATGCAAGCCTCATAACTGAGGAACCTGTATAAACAGAGTTAGGGTAATGTGGCTGTATTGTCTTTCATGAGGTCACAAACATTTAACAAAACAGACCGGGTCGTAGCTGGCTTGTCCCCCGACCGTTTCCACATTCTCTAAATTAGGAATAATATTTAATTCTCCAATTCAGGAAGGTAGGAGTATTTGGCAGGAGAGTCCCTTTGTCTTACTGTGACACTCTCTCCATACTGCATGTGGCAAGGGAGAAGAGGGCCTCTGCCAGGAATTTATGACGATGTTATAAAGTCATACAACTGCCCACTCCTAACAGGAGGGGGGGGGTTCACATCTCTGCTAGAGGGCTAGCGTCATGACAGAGCGTTGGGCCAGTAACCGAAAAGTTGCTGCATCAAATCCCCGAGCTGACAAGGTAAAAATCTGTTGTTCTGTCCCTGAGCAAGGCAGTTAACCCACTGTTCCCCGGGCGCTGAAGACGTGGATGTCGATTACGGAAGCCCCCTGCACCTCTCTGATTCAGAGGGGTTGGGTTAAATGCGGAAGACACATTTCAGTTGAATGCATTCAGTTGTACAGCTGACTAGGCATTCCCCTTTCCTTTATTGTTTGTTTTATTCTATTTTTCAGCACAAGCAGTTGAGCTTGAATCAATGAAAGTCAAATGTTGCAAAGAGCCAGGTGGAGGAGCTGAGGAGACAAAATGAAGGTAATTTCTGTTGACACATATTTAGTAGTATTAGTAGCACCAGTGAGATTTGTCTACCAGTTCAAGTTCTACATCTATGGTCATGGGCACAGTTCATATGGTGCAACTGCTCTCTTTGGCAAGAATGGAGAGCATACATTTGTAGGTCATGAACATCAACTAACCTATGATATGAACTCCTCTAATGAAGTGTCCCTGCTGCTGGAGTCGGGAGACTTGGTCTATATGCAACTGTGGCAAAACAATAGGATCTATGACAATGAAAACCACCACAGCACCTTCAGTGGCCACCTGTTGTTCACCATTTAAAGACAGGATCATTTAAATGCGTTATTCTCTCTCTATTTTCTTCATTTATTTTAGTTAAAAACCCCACAAACTTAGTAGTCTGAAGGATATGAAGAATCAGTGTACAAATATGATTATATAAGTCAGAGGATGATTAATATGTTTAATGTCTTGTGTATGTCAACAAATCACTCAAATAAAAATTTTATATAGCGTCGATAGATGATGTGGCTATAGAAGATTGTCAAAGTAACTCTTAGGTGTGAAACAGAAAGAACCCAGAGAATCCGTGGGAAGAGTATTCCAGGACCACGTTCAGTTGCCAAACGTTGTGGAACGTTGCAGATAGATATTTCATGAATAGAGCAGACGTGATTCCTTATTATAGGAAGCCTATTTAAGTTCAGGATTAAAAGGTTGCTTAACAAGTCACATAACAAGTTGCATGGACTCACTCTGTGTACAATAATAGTTTTTTACAGGATTTTTTGATTGACTACCTCGTCTCTGTACCCCGCACATACAATTATGTATAAGGTCGCTCAGTCGAGCAGTGCATTTCAAACACAGATACAACCACAAATGCCTCACAAAGAAGGACTCCTATTAGTAGATAGGTAGAAAAAAATGACATTGAATATACATTTGAGCATGGTGAAGTTATTAATTACACTTTGGATGGTGTATCAATACACCCAGTCACTACAAAGATACTTCCTAACTCAGTTGCCAGAGAGGAAGGAAACTGCTCAGGGATTTCACTATGAGGCCAATGGTGACTTTTAAACAGTTACAGAGTTTAATGGATGTGATAAGAGAAAACTGAGGATGAAGCAACAACATTGTAGTTACTCCACAATAGTAAGCTACCTGACAGAGTGAAAAGAAGGAAGCCTGTACAGAATAAAAGTATTCCAAAACGTGCATCCTGTTTGCAGTAAGGCACTAAAGTTAAACTGCAAAAAAATGTGGCAGAGAAATGCACTTTATGTCCTGAATTCAAAGCATTATGTTTGGGGCAAATCCAACCCAACACATCACTGAGTACCAGTCTATAGGTTTTCAAGCATGGTGGTGGCTGCATCATGTTATGGGTATGCTTGTCATCGGCAAGGACTATGGAGTTTTTTAGGATAAAAAGATATGGAATAGAGATAAGCACAGGCAAAATCCTAGAGGAAAACCTGGTTCAGTCTTCTTTCCAACAGACACTGGGAGATTAATTCACCTTTCAGCAGGACAACGACCTAAAACACAAGGCTAAATATACCTTGTAGTTGCTTATCAAGTTGACATTGAATGTTACCTAGCGGCCTAGTTACAGTTTTGACTTAAATCTACTAATCTATGGCAAGACTTGAAAATGTCTGTCTAGCAATTATCAACAACTTGACAGAGCTTGAAGAATTTAAAAAAGAATAAATTGCAAATATTTTACAATCCAGGTGTGCAAAGCTCTTACCAAGAAAGACTCAAAGCTGTAATCGCTGCCAAAAGGTGATTCAAACATATATTGACTCAGGGGTGAGAATACTTATGTAAATTAGATATTTCTGTATTTCATTTTCAATACATTTGCCAACATTTCTAAAAATATGTTTTCACTTTGTAGTTATGGGTTATTGTGTGTAGATGGGTGAGAGAAAAAAATCTCCTTGATCCATTTTGAATTCAGGCTGTAATAAAACAAAATGTGGAATGAGTCAAGGGGTATGAATTCTTTCTGAAGGCACTGTAAATAGCTCCCCCTTCTGGCACTGAATGTGCCATTGTGTGTTCGAGTTTACACTTACCTGCCTAGTGCCTATGCTTGCAACTATCATGTAAAGACAGGTATTAGGGACACTTACTGTATTATAAGGTAGGACCAGACGAGAAGGTAAGAAGGAGAGCTATAGTAATTTAATAAAGCATAAAATCACATTTTTGGCTTTGTTTTGTCCTTTAATTCTACTTTTCTATTCTAATCGGTAACATAAACATGTTAAGATACCAAATTACTTTTAATTCATATCTTCATGTAGTCAATAAGGATAAGAAGTCAATGATGAACCAAAACAGAGTTAGATAACTCAGAGTTAGATATCGATGACAATGAAATGTTCTTGCCCAGGGCGCCAGATGTGCTAAGTCTGGCCATGACTCATTGGCTAGAGTCAGTCACTGATTCGAAGGGAAGGTTAAAAACCAGCAGTGCTGTAGACCTTGAGGTACGAATTTGAATCGCCATGGACTACAGAAAGCAGTGGGCAGCACTAGAATAAGAATCATGTTATTCTCGTCAGTGATTCAGTCCAGTACTGACAAGAACCCGGCTCCTCCCCCCTGCTCCCTTCTTTGAGTACCGGAAGGAGAGACTCCCTACTCGGTCCGTGATCATCAGAGATGAATCGTGGCCCCCAGCCTATGCCTCCCCGCTGCAGCTGGTTCGCGTCACATTAAACGTGACGTCACGCGGCGCGGAGCTGTCCTCGCGCTGGTGCTGAAACAAGATGGCTGTGCGCGCGAGAGGGGCGGAGGAGAGTTGAGGGATGCAGAGACAGCGAGAGAGACAGCAAAGTGAGGGGAGCCTTTCAACAGCAAAATAAATAGCCATATCCGTGAAGAACGCACGGATTCCCTTGTAATTATGTATTCGAATCGATTTTATGTCCACTATGGCGATATTTAGCTTATGTTTAGACGTACATCTGTAGCCTACACCGGGAGGTAACTGAGAGTAGCCAAGCGAAGCAGTGAAGACCCAGCCGGCTGGTAGAGGACAGCCGGGGACGCTCAGCGCTGCTATCAGAGATGTCCCTGCTCTGTGTCGGAGGTAAGAGGACATCAACATTATTATTATTATTATTATTATTATTATTATTATTATTATTATTATTATTATTATAATACCATTACAGTGTTACATTTCATATGAATGTACATTTCATTTGATGTGAATGTTCTATATTGTAGGATACCAGCATCTATCCATATTCAGTGATTCATTCATCTGCTTTTATTACCTCAGCTGTCACTCATAGTGCTGAATGACCAATAACTCTATGACCATGGAAGCCTATTATGTTGGAGTAGCTCAAATAGGGATAATGAGATACATAGGAAGACGTAGCTTATAGCCAAACATCTCACCTTCTTCACGTGAAATACGCTTTTCTGATGACAGAGAGCAACGTGTTTTTTCAAGGGTGTCAAGCTGCTTTCTATGGTGGGACAAGATCATTTTGCTAAGTGTGCTTGAAATGCAGTGAAATTATAACAAAAGTCACAGTTCAGAATAAAGTAAACCGAACAGTAGGCTTAAAGCTTATGTATTAAACTAAGTAAGTTATCAATTATTCTCATTGACAACAGACTGGAGAGCTACTGTAGGCTGTCTTGTCGTGAACATTTAAAAATGTAATGATCAAAATATAAAATTGTAGACACGTGTTTCTGATTAATACTGCAGCTATCTATAGCACCGTTTTCCACAGACATTGTTGCAGCTGTGTGTTGCGTGCCATGCCAGTTCAGTTCATGCGTGGGCGGTCAGTGTAGCAAGAAAAGGATAGCCCCTGCCGCACTGCTGCCGCGTTGAACGAGCCTCCCTCGGTTGTGAGGGAATCCTAGGGGGGTGTTCGCGTCAGGTCGTGCCGTCTGTAGGCTAAAATGTGACATTTCCCTGTCGTGCCGCGTCACCTCATCACGCCCAGTTCCGAGATAGGCAGCTATGCTGTCATTGTTTCCGCAAAACCTAAATAAGTATTAGTCAGATAATGCCTTGTAAACGAATTAGCCTAAGCGGCATGGCCCACTAAGTCACTGCTTATCCATGTAGTCGAGGTTTCACTCGACGTGTTATTCATTCATAAATACGCAATGCTCTGGATGTCATAGGCAACGAGACTTGGTGGAGAGCGCTTTTAATTTTTCTATTACATCACATGCATGCCTTGCATGGTGTGGCAGTTGCTATTTCTGGAGCGAGAGAGAGAAATGCTTGTTTGTTCATCAAACCAGATCTCATCTAGTGTTGCAGTACATGCTTGATGGTGCCCAGCAGCAGCAGGGGTAATATTCATGTGTACCTGGAGGTCCGCAGCACTGCTGGTTTTCATCCTTCCCATCTACTCAGGAGCTGATGATTCAGACCTGAGACACTATCAGATGACTGAGAGAATGCTCTTGACATGAACCATCAGTTAACAACCAGGAAGAGAAGAGAAACCAGCAGTGCTATTCCCTGCTGCAGACCTTGAAGTGGTGAATTCCAATAGCACTGATGGAAGCTACAAGATTCTGTCAGAATAATAATAGCCTTTAATTCATCCTTGGGGGTCTGGTGGTGAATGGTGGTGGCTGGGAATTTCACAGTGACAGTTCAAGTGTAACGATTCATCCCACTAGGGTCCTCTAAAGTCCTCTGTCCGTCTTCTTAACTCCCCAATAAATAAATCAAAGACCGTTGTCAAACATGGCCTGTCCAGATAAGGTCGCTGTAGAATCTCTGTGGCTACACGCAGCTGTCTTCCCTGCTCAATCTCTGAGTCTGTGTGGGAAAATTGCACTGAGAGAGTACAATCTACCTGACCCCAAGACCGTGGTAGCCTAATGAGCTAATGGAATCTACCTGACCCCAAGACCGTGGTAGCCTAATGAGCTAATGGAATATACCTGACCCCAAGACCGTGGTAGCCTAATGAGCTAATGGAATCTGACCCCAAGACCGTGGTAGCCTAATGAGCTAATGGAATCTGACCCCAAAACCATGGTAGTCTAATGAGCTAATGTAAGTTGTCGTAAGGGCCTTTAGGTGTAAGGCAACGTGACTCATCACACAAGCGACGTTCACTGGACGGACCACCTCAGCTGCAATAACAATATGTAGACTGATAGTACAGCATAATGTTGTGTAACCTTAATGGGATTCTTCTAAGATCTGTGAAGCTTTATCAGTCGTTTTTATCTACAGTCAAAATATTTCATCCTTCCGCTAAAATACTATAAATACTGGTTGTTTTGGACGCATTATGCAGACCGTTAACTAGCTGCTGAAGACTAGTTAAAAGCTGGTGATGGTACAGACCAGGGATGTCTAACATTTTTTGGGGTTCAAGTCTGAGCAGATGTACTGTACTAGTTCTGCCTTACAAAGACTTGTTTACTTGGTAGATGTTAGAAAAACTCTGATGGGTAACAGAACCAAATAGTTTGAGAAACCACTGCTATAAACCATTGGGTTTATTTGGACCTTTTTGTGGAAATGATCATTAATTTGTGTATTGTTTGTGTGCGCGTGTATGTATCAGTGTGTGCATGTACGTGTATTGTTTGTGGGTGGAGGTTCCTCCCTGAATAATTTACATGGGCAGATATTTATGATTCAGAGTTATTAAACATTAGCTCCCTGCTTTTCTACAATCTAATTTCTTTCCCATTGATCTTCCTCATGTACTGATATATTACCTGAGCTGTTTCTAGTCCTGCTGGGAGAACACAATCAACCAGTTTTCATCTGCTGCCACAATCAGACGTGTGTTTAGCTATGAAAAATACATGTTTACATTGATTCTCCACTTTGACTCCATTAGTGAACGGTTTAATTAGCAGTACTGCCTGGAAGAGGGACAATGGGTATAGAATTTGGAAATGAGTCAGGTTTAAAAAGATTACTGGATCTATTTCAGATATTCAGCCTGTCTGGGGAGGAAATGGAGGTTTAATCATTTAAAGCCCGCTGGGCTTAAACGTTGTTTCAACGTATTTTGACGAGGAATCTACGTAGAAAATACATTGAATTTGAAAAAGTAATCAACTGTTGTTGAGGTTGGAATTTCAACCACAGGATGTCATCATTGTAACAAATTCTCATAGACAAACCTTGTTTCTAAGCTACAAATGCAACATTTTATACATCAGATATTCAACATATCCACTATCAGAAAATAAATGATAGTCTGGGGAACATCTCCTACTGGAGAGTTTTAGCTACAGAGTCATATGGTCTCCCATCCAGAGGTTTAAACAAGCCCTGCTTGTCATTGTCAAATATCAAAGCTTACTATCAATGTGCTTTCCTGAGAATTCTTAATGAGCAATCTCTTAAACCTCTAGAGTCTAAGCCTTAAATATATTTAAAAAATGATTGGATAAACATTGATTTTGGCATTACTGCTATTAGCCAATAGAAAAGCATTGAACAGATTCGATACATGGCACAGTCAACAAAATCTAAAATAAGTTTGTTTTGAAGGGTCTGTCCTATATCTGAAAGAATTCCCCTTATTCTTGGCACTAAACTATCTCCATATATACAATACTTAAGACGAGTCTAGGCTTGTGGGCGTCCTAAATGGAGAACACCATCGTGAGAGTCACATCTTTCCAAAGAGGTGTCATGTTAGTGACACCACCAAGTTCAATAACCAAATACGCACACAGAGCACAACTAGAATGCAAATGGGGAGTTTACTAGGGAGTTTTGCACACTGGGGAAAAGGGGGAAATTCACCAACCATTTCACAGTCCACAATCCATTCTCATCGTCCATTCCGTTCTCCAGGGGTAATCCTAAAACTCAGGTCCTCAGCCAATCCGGTTCAGTGGGTGTAATCACACAGTTACTTCTCTTACTTCTCTTACTCATCACAACACACACTTCCCTCTACATTCACTGCCCCATTGTGCAGGCAGCTTCCTCGTTTATTCCCCAGTGCTCCCTGGCTTAATGATCCACAGGCTCGCCTCATTGGGGCAGGAAGTCCATATAAGTCTTGGGGGTGGAGCCAGCAGGCTGCAAGATATCTCACTTCAATAACCACTCCCCTCATCTCTCCCTGCCGTCTGCCACAATAGTGACAGTTCAAGTGTAACGGTTCATCCCACTGGGGTCCTCTAAAGTCCTCTGGCCGTCTTCTTAACTCCCCAATAAATAAATCAAAGACAGTTGTCAAACATGGCCTGTCCAGATAAGGTCGCTGTAGAATCTCTGTGGCTACACGCAGCTGTCTTCCCTGCTCAATCTCTGAGTCTGTGTGGGAAAATGTGTTGTTGCACTGAGAGAGTGCAACCGACCGGGTGTCGAATTTGTGTCTTCAAATCTACCTGACCCCAAGACTGTGATAACCTAATGAGCTAATGGAATCTACCTGACCCAAAGACTGTGATAACCTAATGAGCTAATGGAATCTACCTGACCCCAAGACCATGGTAGCCAAATGAGCTAATGGAATCTACCTGACCTCAAGACCATGGTAGTCTGAGCTAATGGAATCTACCTGACCCCAAGACCGTGGTGGCCTAATGAGCTAATGGAATCTACCTGACCCCAAGACCGTGGTGGCCTAATGAGCTAATGGAATCTACCTGACCTCAAGACCGTGGTGGCCTAATGAGCTAATGGAATCTACCTGACACCAAGGCCGTGGTGGCCTAATGAGCTAATGGAATCTACCTGACCTCAAGACCGTGGTGGCCTAATGAGCTAATGGAATCTACCCGACACCAAGGTCGTGGTAGGCAGTAAACTCCAGATATACAGTACTTCCATATATAAAAAAAAACTGGTACCGGGGATCTTCAGACGAGTCTTGTGAGGCTTGTGGGCGTCCTAGAGCAAAACGTAGAACACCATCGTGTTCGTGAGAGTCTCAGCTTACCACATAGTTATCATATTAATAGGTCGCCCAAACCTTTCGGACGCTACAGACAGAAGTTGGCAGAAGAGGCTGTACCAACTTCAGACGAGTCTTGTGGGCGTCCTAGAACAAATGGAGTCTCATCTTTCAATAGTTTGTAAGCCAAACCATTTGGACGCTACAGTCGTTTTCGTGAAAAGACCAATTTTCAGGATGTCTCATGGTTTGCCAAACACCACTGTAGCTCTGCCACCTTTCCCCGCAGATGCGGAAGGGCGATATCGGCGGATGCGGTGGATTGAGAAGCAGCCCATGCAATAAAACAGATCTCTTTAGCTTAAACAGATGGATTTTGATGCGATGTTGTTTAGATTTCCTCAACATATCAATTATTAATTTGTAGATAAACTAAGTCAGTGCCACAACATATACATCTCCTTCAAATGTTGATATTTGGTTGCGTTGACAACCAAACACAATTCAATATCACTTTTGCAATACAATAAATAGCCTATTAACTTGTCGACAAGTAAACAAATAATATGTTGGATTCACGTCTCCAACTAAACCAAATATAAAAAAGTTAAAGAACAGGATTAAAACAGTGGTTCAGATGAAACTATCCAAGCATTAGATATCCTTTAAATGGTGATATTTGGTTTCGTGGACAACCGAACACACAATTCAATAATACTTTTGTAATACAGTAAAAAGTTAAGGCTATCTTACAAACTAACGTAACATTATTTTTTCAATCTTAAAATGAGTAACACATCCATGGGCACATTTTGAGGTTAGTCTACTGTAACTATAAATGTCTTCTCATGTCGTCATAGAAAGTGTGCATGTTCAATATAGCATGCAGAGGTCGCAGGTCTGTGGAGAGCTTCACAGTTGCTGTAATAATCTGTGCAGAATCTCAAACAGCATTGATCACTTGCACCATTTACTTTGTAATCTCAACTGCAATCCAGGTCATTTGGTTCTGCTATTAGATGAAGCACAGTGAAAACATATTTAATTGTTGTATAAATACAAAACATCTGACATTGTATTCCCATTTGAACTTTGTTGTGCTTTTAAATGGTTAAAAGTGCAGTGATAACAAATTTAGATGACAACTAAACCAAAAATCACACATTGTTTTTCCTTTGGAATTTGGTTGTGCTTTTATACTGAACAAAAATATAAACGCAACATGCAACAATTTCAAAGATCTTACTAATTTACAATTCATATAAGAAAATCAGTCAATTTAAATGAATTCATTAGGCCCTAATCTATGGATTTCACATAACTGGGAATACAGATATGCATCGGTTGGTCACAGAATCCCCCCAAAAAAGGTAGGGGCGTGGATCAGAAAACCAGTCAGTATCTGGTGTGACCACCATTTGCCTCATGCAGCGTGACACATCTCCTTCACATAGAGTTGATCAGGCTGTTGATTGTTGTTCCACTTCTCTAACAATGGCTGTGCAAAGTTGCTGGATTGTCAGGAACTGGAACACGCTGTCGTACGCGTCGATCCAGAGCATCCCCAACATGCTCAATGGGTGGCATGTCTAGTGAGTATGCAGGCCATGGAAGAACTGGGGGATTTTCAGATTCCAGGGATTGTGTACAGATCTTTGGGACATGGGGCCGTGCATTATCATGCTGAAACATGAGGTGATGGTGACGGATTAATGGCCTCAAGATCTCATCACTGTATCTCTGTGCAGTCAAATTGCCATCAAAAAAGGCAATTGTGTTTGTTGTCCATAGCTTATTCCTGCCCATACAATAACCCCACCACCACCATGGGGCACTCTGTTCACAACGTTGACATCAGCAAACCGCTCGCCCACACAACGCCATACACGTGGTCTGCGGTTGTGAGGCCGGTTGGACGTACTACCAAATTCTCTAAACAATGTTGGAGGCAGCTTACGTTAGAGAAATTAACATTCAATTATCTGGCAACAGCTCTGGTGGACATTCCTGCAGTCAGCATGCCAATTGCACGCTCCGTCAAAACTTGAGACATCTGTGGCATTGTGTTGTGTGACAAAACTGCACATTTTAGAGTGGCCTTTTATCGTCCCAAGTACAAGGTGCACCTGTGTAATTATCCACCTGTGTTTAATCAGCTTCTTGATATGCCACACCTTTCTGGATGATGGATTATCTTGGCGAGGGGAGAAATGCTCTCTAACAGGGAGGTAAACACAATGTGTGCACAGTGTTTGAGAAAACATTTAGCTTTTTGTGTGTATGAAACATTTCTGGGATCTTTTATTTCAGCTCATGAAACATGGGACCAAGACTTTGTTGTGTTTATATTTTTGTTCAGTGTAGATGGTTGAAAGCATAGTGATAACACATTGGGAATTCAACAAACTTCTGGCTGACTTTTTGAGGGGTGAATAAAGTTTGAAATCTCATTGATCAACCTCTCTACCAAATATTACCCAAATGTCCACATTGAAATGGTTGTGGTTTGCCAAGTGGGAGGTGTTTCTTTGTTTAAAAACAAAGTCATGAAGAAGATAAAGAATAGCTTCAGTTCTTCACCGACACAACATAGGACTACAGGCAGGACACGTGCTTCAGCCTCCTTTACATAATACACTAACTTCATTGGTATTCCAGTAAGACTCACTCATCACTAGTTTAGTGCTTGTGTGTGTGTGTGTGTGTGTGTGTGTGTGTGTAGAATGCCTTTTCTCTCTTAGTCAGGGAATTTCACGTGTCGTCTTTTCCCCTTTCGTCCATTGTCATGGAGACTTGGGCCAGGCAGGCAGGCCTCTAGAGAGTATTATGGGCTGTGCGGGTGGGGGTTGTTGAATATTAAAACTCGCTGTGGATGCAATGTGACTGTGTGTGTGTCTGTGTGTGTGTGTGGCCTCAGACCCATACGAAACATACTTGATGTTTTTCTGAGCACCTCCAAGACATATGATACCTACTAATGGTCTAGTTACTTCAGACATAAATTAAAGTAGATGGGATGGGTCGGCATAATCTGTGACGTCAACAAATCCAAAGGTTGGGTGTTCGAGTCACGCAGGGGACAACTGTAGGATTTTAGCAAACCCTTCCCCTAACCTTTATTCTAAACTTAACCCACTTCCCCTAACCTTTATTCTAAACTTAACCCACTTCCCCTAACCTTTTACGTAAACAATCCTTTGTCGTTAGTTATCCTAACCACCAACGTAAATTCTTCCAGTAATTCTCCTTTGTTGTTACAGCGCAACAAGCAACCTGGTCTCAGAGAAAGACGTATAATACTAAGCATCCTCCAATTCGTTTGCTATGGTACGACTGGGTAAAACGTATGATACTACACGTCCTTTAATTCGTATGATATTGTACAACCGCTATTCCTTTCATAATGTAATGTATAGAATAATACGAATTTCCCGAGACTACATTGGTCTGTGTGTGTGTGTGGGTAGTGAAAGTGTAGGGCATTAACTATGCAGGTATGAGTTACGTCAGAGCTGTTTAAACAGTACTGCAGAGGGATAGAGTGGGTTTTATAGAGACAGAACCACAAAATATATTCAACCCACACTCTCAGAATAGGATAACAAGATGTGTTTCTTATTTTTTTTTTATAAACACACACACATTTGGTATTATAGCCTTAATCGAAACAACCCTTTGAGAGGGATGCCGAAAATGCCGAAATATATATTTTTTTCTAAATAACTTTTTATTGCACTTCTGTTGTCCTTCAAGAGGCTAGTCACTGTAACTGGTTTGCACAGTGTAGATGATTCACGTTGACTGCAAGGTAGCAACACGTATTCTCCCCTTCTCCAATAAGACAAGTCTCTGTACAGTGCTCAGAGAATCAGCATGTCCACCACCCACCTTCTGTCTCTACTGCAACACCACTGTGGATAACACACCACAGGCCAGTCATACTAGTGGCGCCTCCTCCTATGGCTGAGTTCCAAATGGCACACTAGGTGGCAATACTTGGACTTAATGCTACATCCACTTAAATGGATGAATGCTAAATGCTAATAGCGTACAATTGAGCAGTGAAAGTAAGGTACAAACAGATCCTCTGATAAGTAGGTAGACTATGAAACAAATCAAAGTATATAGTAAACAAAACATCAGATTAACAAATAAAGAACTCACTTTGGTCCAAGAGACAACAGGAGCGTGGTAGCCTAATCAGCTAATGTCCTCAGATGATGGCAGCCATCATGGCCGTCCACAGACCTGTTGGGGGGCATGTGCTCAAACAAAAAAAAGTGCACCCAACATTTTTTGGGGCCACAACCGCAGTCCCGGACTTTTATTATTTAGATGCATAGAAGCAATAGATATCTTAATGGCAAATTAAATGACACAAACAAATAACCTTTAGTTTCACTTTACTAATAGCAATAACAATAACAAATTAATAATAAAATAATATAAAACTATTTTGCACAGCTATTTTGAATTGGAATAAATGCTGCACTATTTAACAATTAACCAACACAATCAAAACAGAAGATTGGGAGAAATACTGTAGCCTACCATGACAAACTCCATTTGTTGCCACTATGTATCCTACCTGGCTGAAACTTTGATGCAATGGAATAAGTATTGAGGAGCATCAAATCAAATGTATTCGTCACATACACAGTTTATAGCAGGTATATACTAGCTCCCTCAGCAATGCAGTACATGAATCAATAAAAACAACTATAATGACCCCTCTATGGAAAGATGAGACTCTCACGAACACGATGGTGTTCTCCGTTCTTCTCTATGACTCCCACAAGCGTCTTGGGACTTGTCTGAAGTCGGTTCAGCCAATCTGCCAACTTCTGTTTGTAGTGTCCGAACAGTTTGGGCTACACACTAATATGGCCCATCTGTGGAATGGTGAGACTCTCATGAACACCTATATTTAGGTTGTTTTGCTCTAGGATGCCAACAGGCCTCAAGACTCGTCTGAAGGTCTCCCGGTACCAGTTGAAAGAAATGATGGAAGTACAGTATACAGTGAGGGAAAAAAGTATTTGATCCCCTGCTGATTTTGTACGTTTGCCCACTGACAAAGAAATTATCAGTCTATATTTTTAATGGTAGGTTTATTTGAACAGTGAGAGACAGAATAACAACAAAAAAACAATCCAGAAAAACGCATGTGAAAAATGTTATAAATTGATTTGCATTTTAATGAGGGAAATAAGTATTTGACCCCCTCTCAATCAGAAAGATTTCTGGCTCCCAGGTGTCTTTTATACAGGTAACGAGCTGAGATTAGGAGCACACTCTTTAAGGGAGTGCTCCTAATCTCAGTTTGTTACCTGTATAAAAGACACCTGTCAACAGAAGCAATCAATCAATCAGATTCCAAACTCTCCACCATGGCCAAGACCAAAGAGCTCTCCAAGGATGTAGACCTACACAAGGCTGGAATGGGCTACAAGACCATCGGCAAGCAGCTTGGTGAGAAGGTGACAACAGTTGGTGCGATTATTCGCAAATGGAAGAAACACAAAAGAACTGTCAATCTCCCTCGGCCTGGGGCTCCATGCAAGATCTCACCTCGTGGAATCAGCCCAGAACTACACGGGAGGATCTTGTCAATGATCTCAAGGCAGCTGGGACCATAGTCACCAAGAAAACAATTGGTAACACACTACGCCGTGAAGGACTGAAATCCTGTAGCGCCCGCAAGGTCCCCCTGCTCAAGAAAGCACATATACATGCCCGTCTGAAGTTTGCCAATGAACATCTGAATGATTCAGAGGACAACTGGGTGAAAGTGTTGTGGTCAGATGAGACCAAAATGGAGCTCTTTGGCATCAACTCAACTCGCCGTGTTTGGAGGAGGAGGAATGCTGCCTATGACCCCAAGAACACCATCCCCACCGTCAAACATGGAGGTGGAAACATTATGCTTTGGGGGTGTTTTTCTGCTAAGGGGACAGGACAACTTCACCGCATCAAAGGGATGATGGACGGGGCCATGTACCGTCAAATCTTGGGTGAGAACCTCCTTCCCTCAGAAGAAGCACATTAAGGTCCTGGAGTGGCCTAGCCAGTCTCCAGACCTTAATCCCATAGAAAATCTGTGGAGGGAGCTGAAGGTTCGAGTTGCCAAATGTCAGCCTCGAAACCTTAATGACTTGGAGAAGATCTGCAAAGAGGAGTGGGACAAAATGTGTGCAAACCTGGTGGCCAACTACAAGAAACGTCTTTTGCCACCAAGTACTAAGTCATGTTTTGCAGAGGGGTCAAATACTTATTTCCCTCATTAAAATGCAAATCAATTTATAACATTTTTCACATGCGTTTTTCTTGATTTTTTTGTTGTTATTCTGTCTCTCACTGTTCAAATAAACCTACCATTAAAATTATAGACTGATCATTTCTTTGTCAGTAGACAAACGTACAAAATCAGCAGGGGATCAAATACTTTTTTCCCTCACTGTATATGGAGACTGTTCAGTCCCAAAAATAAGGTCTTAAATACATGAATACATTCGGATCTTTCTTATACCTCTCAGATATAGGACAGACACTTTCGAACAAACTTCCTTCACATTTTTTTGGGGGGGGGACTATATGTTGTTCCATGTTAAAGCAAATTTATGCTTTATCCGAACATGTGTTCGGAGGCGCCATATGGATGGCGTGACGCAAAGCCTCCGGAGGCATGCAGAGTCCAAATTGAGCTCCCTATCACATCGCTGTGCACCTTTCAAATGTTGTAACAATGCGGAGGGCTCTGTCTAGCTCCACATTAACATGATTGGTTGACGGTAGGTGACGACGGGAGGTCCTGTATAAACACAAACTTACTTCCTTGACAACAGCTCTGCACTGCTCTGCAAAGCGCAAGACGTATGAAAGCCCTAACTTCTGCAGAGGCTGGAAATGCTGCACGGCCACTGCAGATGTCGGATTGACCATGCAGCGCCTTTTATTCAATGTGTTTGTATGGGCTAATAGCAGTAAGGTCTAAAAAATGTAATAAAAACATTTTCTAAATCAAATAGCAACATGATTCTTGATATGACGTTCTTAAAACAATTCCAGTAGAACAAGAGATCCAGAGATCCAGAGAAATGTCCAACATGAGAACTGCCCACAAAACAGGGTTGTCACTAGTTACCACAGCCACAAAGTCATAAACCGTACCTATTTCTACAATGTATCTTCTTAAAATGTGATTTTCAACCTAGACCTAACCTTAATAACCACACTGCTAACCTTATGCCCAACCCTAACCTTAAATAATTTCTTATAGACTATTTTTACTTTGCGGTTGTGGTAACTAGTGACAACCACAAAACAGGAAACTGGAACCCATTTTGGGGGTTAACAGCTCCAGCAGGTTATGTTCTGTATGAAAGTGTTCTGTTGACAGATGGTGTTGCCCTGTGTGACTGTGTTCCTCTCTGTGTTTTCACAGTGAAGAAAGCCAAGCTGGATGGAGCCCAAGGTATGTGCTGCTGGGAACCTGGAAATAGAATAGACAAAACAGGACTGGGTTGAGGCAAACTTGCTAGCTATGTTTTATAGGGACAGGAGTTTACCTGATCATGTGAGTCTGGTCAGGTCATGTGCTGAGGAAAAACTCCTGCCCTGGTCCTAGATCTGTGTTTCAGCCAACTTCTCTGACTATAGTTCTTATATGGAGCATTTATTTCCTCTCCTCTTCAGTCGTTTCTTTCTCTACCCCTCGCAGATAAATTCCGTTCTTTATCACTTTACCCCTCACAGAGTAATTCAGATACTTCTGACTCTACCCCTCACAGAGTAATTCAGATATTTCTGACTCTACCCCTCCCAGAGAAGTTCAGTTGTTTCTCTCTCTCCCTCACAGAGTAATTCAGGTCTTTCTCTTTCTCACTCACAGAGAAGTTCAACACGTATGTGACCCTGAAGGTGCAAAATGTGAAGAGCACAACCATCGCTGTCCGGGGAAGTCTGCCCAGCTGGGAGCAGGACTTCATGTTGTGAGTCCTCTCTCTTTCTAAGACTCCATCTCCCTCTCTTCACCATTCTCTCCATCTATATGTCCTTTTTTGTCACTCCACGTCTCTGAATTCCTCTTACATCGACCTCCATCTTTCTTTATCCTCTTTATTGTTTAATGTCTTTCCATCGCTTTATCTCTACCTCCTTTTCCCTCCTGCTCCCTCTTCCATTATTTACTCTCTTCTCCCTCGGTACCGCTATCACACTCCTCCTCCCTCTCCTCATGGACTTCCTCCCAGCTCATCTCTCTCTATCTCCTCCTTATCCTCTTCCTCCCAGCTCCCTTCTCTCTCTCTCTCTCTCTCTCTCTCTCTCTCTCTCCTCCTTATCCTCTTCTTCCCAGCGCTTCTCTCTCTCTCTCTCCTCCTTATCCTCTTCCTTCCAGCTCCTCTCTCTCTCTCTCCTCCTTATCCTCTTCCTCACAGTTCCTCTCTCTCTCTCTCTCCTCCTTATCCTCTTCCTCCCCATTGCTTCTTGATCTCTTACTTCCTCTCTCCTTCCTCCTCCTTTTTCTTCTCCTACTGTTCCCTTATCTTCCCTCATCTTTTTCTTCCTTTTGTTTCATGACATAACCATCTCTTTCATTACATAACCATCTCCTACATCTCCTACATTATATAACCTTTTCCTACATTACATAACCATCTCCTACATTACATAACCATCACCTAGCTGACTTACTAACAGCCAGTGTGCTAGTCAGCGAATGCGGATGGTGAGTAGTGTGCCAGTGAGTGTGTACTAGTTTGACTGGTGAGTAGTGTGGTAGCCAGTGAGTGTATACTAGTTTTAATGGTGAGTAGTTTGGTAGCCAGGGAGTGTGTACTAGTTTTAATGGTGAGTAGTGTGGTAGCCAGGGAGTGTGTACTAGTTGACTGGTGAGTATTATGCTTACTAGTGGGTTATGAAACATGCAGCAGTAGGCAGGCTAGCTGACTGCAGAGTAGTGTCCTGTGGGCTGCTGGTGTGATGGTGCGAGGCGTTTGGCATTGTATTAGTGTTGAACCACAGAAGGTCTTAGCTATGACTCAGACCCCTCTGTAATGGCTTCCAGTCTCCTCCCTAAAACTCAGATCCCTCTGTAATGGCTTCCAGTCTCCTCCCACAGTTACGGGCACTAATCAAAATGTCACTTTTCTTAAAAAGAGTCACTACTCAGATGGGAAATCTTGCCTCCGTCTTTTTAAAATAAAGGTAGACTCAGCGATATGACATAGATGCAGAAAATAAACAGCATAGTGGGTCACCCCCCCCCAAAAAAAAATATATAGTTGATGAAACATTGAATTTGGCCTTACTGCTATTAGCCCACAGAAATGCATTGAATAACAGCTTCATACATGGATAAACAGATAGATTATCTCTCACCCCCTCCCCCAATCCCCCCCATCTCCCTCCTCCCCCATCTCTCTCTCCCCTCGCTCTCTACCTCTCCCCCGTCTCTCTGTTTAATAACTCCCTATTGTCTTGTAAAGGCTGTTTGTTAGATTCCTCCCAGACTCTCTCTTATAGAGACGTGTTTTCTATTTGTTACCGTCAGACCCATGAGTAATTTGTGTGTGTGTGTGTGTGTGTGTGTGTGTCTGTGTTAGAGAGAGAAAAAATATAATAATCCCAATCACACAGCACATTTGTATGTCCCACCCTGGGCTTTTGTCTGACTCTGGGTCGGCCTCTGTTTACTCTAGTTCCTCCTCCCCTCTTTCACCCCTCCTCCTCCCCTCCAACCCTCCCTCACTCCTTCCACTCAGTTTATTCCTGTCTTCCTGACACAAACTCCTCTGTGTATCTCTTTCCCCATTCTCTCTCCTGCTGTCTTTCCCCTATTGTATCTGTGCTGTCTTCTCTCTTTCTCTCTTTGTCTCTGACTCTCTCTCTCTCTCTCTCTGTCTCTCTGTCTCTCTGTCTCTCTGTCTCTCTAGTGAGATTAACAGGCTGGACCTGGGGCTGACGGTGGAGATGTGGAATAAAGGGTTAATATGGGACACCATGGTTGGCACGGTGTGGATCCCCCTGCACAGCATCCGCCAATCAAACGAGGTACACTACACCCCCAAAAGTCATACTGGCATAGTACTACTTACTTCCTAAGGCAACTCCTTGAGATAATAAATTATATCAGCCATGGAAGCTATGAGTGGAATGTAAAATCAGAATGACTCACTGAATGAGTCCCTGTTGCAAGATCCAGGGACAGACTGGTTGTCAGTTGTGTGACAATGACTGTAAGAGATGGTAAGACAGCACGAACAGATCTGGCACCAGGCTAATGTTTTAGTATGCAGTATAACAATGGGGTTCTAACTAACAAACTAACAATGATAATGAATGGTGTATCATGTTCATGCGTTCTATTTCTATTGTGTAGGAGGGTCCGGGGAAGTGGCTAACCCTGGACTCCCAGGTTATCATGGCGGACAATGATATCTGTGGAACCAAAGACCCCACTTTACACCAGGTGCTGCTGGACACACGCTTTGAACTGCCTCTGGGTGAGTGAGGGAGGGAACCAATGAAATAACTAACAAACCAGTAAACAAAACAATTATTAACAGATGGATGGATGAACAAACACAACTTAATGAATGAAATAATGTAGTAGATACAGTAGATAAAATACAATAGATAAAATACAGTAGATGTGCCTAATACGCCAGACTGTTACCATGGTTACCCCATCGATATTCAGTCTGAAAGAAGTCGCCCTAAAAAAGACGCAGGGGTCTCTACAAGCCAGAGTGTTGAATAAAATGATATTTAAATACACTTTACTGGTTGTCCGTGTTGTTGGTCCCTTAAAATGTCCACAGGAAAATATTATTATTAACCAGACTTGTTGTAGCACCGGTCTGTATCCGGCTGTCGGTTTATATTTTCAATCTCCTGACGCATTGCATGTGAAGCATAATATGTAAACAACTTAACTGAAAATTGTCAATTGATGAACGTTTCCTAGCAATCAGCTGGAAGTGCTTGCGCTTTACTGAAAATTAAAAGTCGGCAACGTTGGGTCTGTGGTTCGGCTACGCTCAGACATTGTCTACATGTTGTGCAAGTGTTTACGTCGCGTGCAAATTGTGTCAGTATTGAAAATACAAAATGGAAATACAAACTGACAGAACCATATGCAAATCAGCATACTGGAAGAGGGGCTAACAATACTTCCCTGTGGATATTCTGCCTCAGATTACCTTCGACATGAGGACAAAATCAGCAGACAACAGGTCAAGTAAGTCAAAATGAAGTTTCTTCAACATTCTGATTTGTATTGGGACTGTTCGGGAAATGTTGAGCCTACATGTTAGAGACGAGAGTGTAAGTCTTCCACTCTCAGATTCTAAAAGGGGCAAACAGTAGATGTCTCTAATCCTATTTGTACGTGTCACTGTCCACACTCCACATACACAGTCATGCCAGAGAAGCATCTTAATGTGAACATAATCACACCTGAACCTACATTCTGATCTTTAGCTGAGTTATCCAGGGTCTTATATTCATTAGTGTACAACATAACAAAACATTTTGCAATGGAAAATGAAAACAATTGCTTCTCATTGGACAATACCTGGTAGTCCCTCACGGTTTCGGCCCATTTTCTTCAGTTTCGTTGCTAGTGAATACAACGCTGTTTAATTACATTCCATGTGTCCCCAAAGAAACACACTGATCTGTGTCACTAGGTTGGCTGCTTCTGTCCTTCCCTTTAGCTTCCTGTGTGAACGCAATCAGGATTCGTTCTGCTAGCATTGATTAGGAGTCATTTTACACTGCCTCCCGGCTAAATCTATGACCTTAAAATGTCTATTTACTCTGTTCCATCTGACTGCGCAGTCCACTGTCTCATCAGCTCAGCCAGGCAACTTATAAACTTGATCTCCACTATAAAAAGCATTTAGACATTATTTCACTGAGATTTGTATAAACCTTGCTGTCTGTCTCTCCGACATTTGCAACATTGTTTCAATATTCGATCTCCTGCTGTCCCATAGAAATGAACGTGTCGGGAGTCGGGATGAGACAGACTGGCAGGCAGCGTTTCTCAGCCAGTCGAAATCATGAATCAGCTGGCATAATTTTTATGGATATCTACCAAAATGTTTTAATTGAAAACAGGTAAAACAGAACGCAGCTGATTTGCAGTCTTTCCAGCATCAGGTTGAAGTGATTGTGTTACTGTAGATGTGTTGTTGGCTACCTCCTCTGAACAACAGTGTCCTGACGAGATAGCACATTTTCTATTTGAGGCCTTGTTAGCTCATTGTTATGAATGTATCCAAATAGATGTCACTAGAAAACAGCATAAACAAATGCAGCTACTTGCTGTTATTCTGGCTGCACTTTTGGACGTGACTATACGTTGGCCGTAGTTGGCTAGCTAGCAAGCAAGGGATAAGAACGTTGCCAGACAGTATGTGTAAGGCAGTCAGGCGCAGGACAACAAAATGAGTGTTCATGAAGTTTACTCAAATATAACAATACGAGTGTAAAACAAACACTCGAAAACACGGAATCAAAAACAAACAAACAATCACATGGGGGGAAACAGAGGGTTAAATAAGGAACATGTAATCATGGGAATGTAAACCAGGTTTGTGAAAAGGGAAGACAAAACCAACAGAAAATGAATAATGGATCCGTGGCGGCTAGAAGACCGGTGACGTCGACCGCCGAAAGCCGCCCGAACAAGGAGAGGGACCAACTTCGGCTGAAGTCGTGACAGTATGGCCATGGAACATTTAGAACAAATGACAGGGTCGCGCCCATAGATACAGAACGAAAAGACTGAATGACTGGCAGGGCCGGCCCTGGACGTTCTGCTGCCCTAAACAAGACAAAAAACGTCCGCCCTCTTATCCCCGCTAAACTATGCACAGCAGTTATCGGCAATAGATTTGGCCTAAAAATTGGAGAAACAGAACATAATAGCAGCCCAATCCACATGCCTATGCTACAAAATAAACACTGCTTTGAACCCATCTGGTTAGTGGGCTAAATAATCAGTTCAATGTCAATAACATAGCCTAATATTTTCAATCTGATTACATTGTTAAAATTACCAATGTCTCTATTACATTCGTTTTTTAGATTTCTGTGTGCATTGTTCGGGGAAAAAACATCTTGCAATCAAAAGAAAATGTTTGGCTGAAAAAGTCTCAAAAGAAAGGTGGATAATGAAATAGAAGTTTCAGGGAAGAATGGACAGAGAAATAGGCATCCTTACCATATTTCTCCAATGTCAAACCAGTGTCTTGTTTGCAACAGCTGTTTGCAAATAAGTAAATCTTAGACATCCTTAGGAATCTAAACATGGCACTTTCAAAAGTGACCTTTCCACCCAGACAGACGCTCTACCGAAGCGGAAAACTGTAAGCTTCAACTGCTGGCTTCTCTTCCATTGCATAACCCAACAACAGAAGTGCTTCCCTAAAAGCTGCCTGGGTTTAAACAAACCTCTTATCTTTTCAAAAAGTGAAAGTTCAATTAATAGGGACAGAATAGCAAAGTCAATGTGTTTGTCTCCTTAAATTATAGGCTGCAGCTCAGCTTCAAAATGTCATAGAGAGGAATCAATATATCCCCATACGCATCGGAGTCACGTCTTTCGTGTGCGTTTTAAAACTTGTCTCTACCATAAGGCATCACGGAGTTAAGCATTGTTGTAGAACACTTTCTATAATCTGGATACTTTATGTATTTATTTCAAAATAGAAATAGAAAGCTAACAATTGGTGTCCTTTTTGCCATTTTCTTTAGCAAGGGGTTTGGGATACCCTCACTCAATTCGATCCCAAACACCCAAACACACCAAGCCCTTCCCAGACACGGAGGTATTTAAGGAGTGCATGCGACAGTATTGGAGGATTTAGCTATACCGACATCTATGGATAGCATAATTGTGTTTGTCAAAATAGGTAGGCCTACCACGTTTTTGAATAGGAAGAAATAGGCTCCAATTCTACATGCAATTCTATGATTAGGCCCCATAAAAAATGTTGGTGCGCGCGTGCAGATATAGGAGGTCCCTTACCCGGCAAAAATGAATTTGACTTTAACCTCAGCATCGGAGAGTTGCAATCACTATGCAGCCAGCTGCCTACAGTAGGAAAAATAGTTTCTTACTAATAATATGACACCTGTTATCACACATGGCACGACCCCACAATTGTTACAATAAAAATAACACTTTTCTTTAACATATTTAACATATCATTTAATATTCCTGTAGAACTGTAAAAAGAGTGAGATCATTTGAGTTTTGGAGTGCTTTCAGAAATGCATGGCGGGCCTCGTTTCGCTAGAGCAGTATAAAATAAGCTTTCTGTCAATGACCCAGCCTTAACGAATTTCGTTTATTTACATATCGAATTTGATTGTCGAACATCAGTTTCAGCATTTCTTCATTTCGTGGCCCGCCTAGAGTGGCCCGCCTAGAGTTCCTCTGCTGTGGTGCTGCATTGCAGTCAGCGATGTTGTCTCTCGGTAGCTGTCCAGGGTCCTGAAATAAAATTATCAAAGCGAGAGAGAGATTAGGATATATTATATTTAAGTCTAAAAATTACAGAGAAAACAGGCGATAGATAATTGAGTAATATTACAAATTACTCGGTGATAGAATTAATGCGAGTTTATGATCAACGCTTACCATTTCAAAGACAAGTTGACTCGCCTGGTCTTCATAGCCTCCACCCGGCTCTCCCATCTCGTGCTGCTGAGGGATTTCACTGTGAGTCCATCTTTTACGTTCTCTTTCACCACGTCCCAGTGGTGTGTAGATCCGGATACAAATGTAAAAATCTCTTGGATGGTGTGAAAAACTCAGCCGCCTCGAAGAAACACGATGCTGAGTCAGAGAGAACCAGGTTCAGCGAGTGCGTGCTGCTTGGCCGAAAAAAAGGCCCTCGGATTGGCACCCTGCAGCAGCAGCAGCACCACTGTCATTGGGGACGTGGAGCGACGAATCTGAGTCCTGGTCCCAGATAGTAGGGTCCCTGCTGTCATTGTTTGGAGGTGTGGCTAGGCCTGGTGGGACCAACTGTTCTTGTTCACCCAGAGAGCTGTCATCATCGGTAGAAGTGGATGGCTTGGACTCTTCCGGTTCGCCCTCTTCGCAGCTAGAACCATTGAACGGGGGCTCGTCCGTCTCGCACGTTTTTAATTAAAATGTCAATCATTATTTGAATATTTTGGTAACCTGTTGCGTAAAAGTGACAATGCCCTCTAAGCCGGTGTCTCAGGCCTAACAACACCCGTGCCAATATATCCTCCAAACACCGGCTTTTCGGGCGTTATCACGTATGTAAGCTATCCAAGTAAAACGCCTGTTGGAAAGCTTCATGTTAATGGCTGTGGTGTGTCATGTGTGAGGGTACATACCTACATGTGTTTGTGTGGGTCAGCTGTGATTCTTTTGTTGGGCTCTTGTTTTCAGATATCCCTGAGGACGAGGCACGCTATTGGGCCAAAAAACTGGAGCAACTCAATGCCATGAGAGACCAGGATGTAAGCTGGTGTCCAACATATATAATGGCTCACCCTCTATTACACAGTAAAATTACTTTGAATGAAATACAGTGTGTTATATTTACTGTATATGCCATTATATATGCCATTCAGCAGAGGCTTTTCTCCAAAGCGACTTACAGTCATGCATGCATATATTTTCACATACGGGTGGCCCCAGGAGGACTCAAACCCATGACCTTTGGCTTTGCAAGCTCCATGCTCTACCGACTGAGGCAAATATTATGTGTGATGTATTTCAGATAACTAACCAGGACTCGTACCAGGAAGACCCGGAGCGACCACTTCCTGTCCCAGGGACACAGTGCTGTGAGTTATTCACCAATCACTGGGCTTGTCTGATACAGGTGTTTGCGATTAACCAATGAGCATCAACTCTTCCATACCCCCCTGTCAGTTCAGTGAGAGATATTTGTATTGCTCTAGTGTGTATGTGAGTGTGTGTGTGTGTGTGTTTGTGTGTGCACGTGCATGTGTGTATTTGCATGTGTGTGTCTGGTTGTATCCACATTGATAAAGTGAAACATCAATATGAGTATTAAATATATAGAAGCATCTCTACTATTTCTAGTGGTGTCAGTCATTGTTTCTGGTGGTGTCAGTCATTGTTTCTGGTGGTGTCAGTGAGAGTGTTTCTGGTGGTGTCAGTCAGTGTTTCCGGTGATGTCAGTTATTGTTTCCACTGGTGTCAGTCACTGTTTCTGGTGGTGTCAGTCATTGTTTCTGGTGGTGTCAGTCATTGTTTCTGGTGGTGTCAGTCAGTGTTTCTGGTGGTGTCAGTCAGTGTTTCTTGTGGTGTCAGTCCGTGTTTCTGGTGGTGTCAGTCAGAGTGTTTCTGGTGGTGTCAGTCAG